>PVKC010023799.1:0-17118 GCA_004027635.1 Crocidura indochinensis
AAGAAAGGTGGGAGTGAAGAGGAGAGGAGAAGAGGGGAGAGGAGAGAGAGGTGAGGGAAGGGGAAGAGAGTAGAGAGGAGAGGTGAAGGAGTGGGAAGAGAGTGGGGAGGAGAGGAGAGGAGAGAGGAAGAGAGGAGAGGAGAGATAGGGAGAGGGAGAGAGGAGAGGAGAAGTGAGGGAAGGGAGTGGAGAGGAGAGGAAGGGTGGGGCGGAAAGGGGAGGGGAAGTAAGGGAAGGAAGTAGAGAGGAGAGGAGGGGGAGGGGAGGAGAGAGGAAGGATGGAGAGGGGAGGGGAGAGGAGAGAAGGGAGAAGTGAGGGCAAAAGAGGAAAGAGAAGAGAAAAGGGAAAATAAAAGAAGGGGAAGAGTGAGGAGGAAAGTTGGAAGAAGAGAGAAAAGAGGGAAGGGTAGAGGAGAGGCCAGGAGGAAACCAGAAAAGGAGAGAAGAGGAAAGAGGAGGGAGGAGAGGAGAGGAAGGAAGAGTATAGGAGGGGAGGAAAGCGAAGAGGAAAAGAGTGGAGGGGAAGGAGTAAGGAGAGGGAAGAAGAGGGGAGACAGGAGAGGAGAGAAAGGTAGAGGAAAGGAGGATGGGGAGAGGAGAGAAGATAGGAGAGGAGAGAAAGATGAGTAAAATGGAGAGGAGAGAGGAGAGGAAGGGAAGGGAGAAAAGAAGAGGGAATGGAAGGAAAAGAGGGAAGGACATGGGAGTGGAGGGGAGGAAAGGAGAAAGGAGGGAGGAGGGCAGTGGAGAGGGAGGAGAGGGGAAGAGAGGGAGGTGGTGGAGAGGAGAGAAGAAGGGAGGGGAGGAGAGAACCATCGATAGCACTCTCCAGAAACCCAGTACAGAGTAACAACTCACTTCTGTTCTAGGAGGAGCATACTGGCATCCCCAGCTTTAGACCAGCCTGCCAAGAGGTTTTGTTTGCAACCTCTCCTTACAATATTCTGAGTTCTTCATGGTCTGGACTGTGTCTCATTCATCTCTTTCATGCCTAACAGTTCCAGTTCAAAGTTAATGCACATGAACAGTTGCTGTGGATGTACCTTTGCACTTACTCCAGTCCCACTCAGTGCATGCATGGACAGGAAGATCTGTGGGAGGCTACACCATTCCCCAAGCTAGAGGGATTACCACTTCCAACCAGTTGTCTGTTCCACAACAACCTGCTTTCACCTGTAAATTCTTTGAAAGGTTTGATCAAAGCCGAAATCAAAGTGATAACCAGATGATCGATGAAACAGTCAAACTAGGGACATATTCAAAATCAGTTCCCAAAATCCCTGTGACTTACATGTCAGCAATTCATCACCTAAAATGCAAGCAGAAAAATACGAAAAATATAGGTCTACACATTATTAATCCCCAATCTTAGATAATTATACAATACTATGATAATCTAATAGCAATTGACCAAAGAAATGCACATAACATCAGGAATTATACCTGATATAAAAATATTATATCATCTGTGATTATGTCTCCTACACAATTACTTACTTTACTGTTTTCAGGCCCTGGAAATGAATGCTATTAAGTAGTGTTTTTTTTTAATCTGCCTGTTTCTCCTATAGTGATATTTCATGCATTTTTTAATTCTTTCATAAATAACTCATATTATTCCTCATTATTTAAAAAAAAAACTACATTCTCCTTTCCTGAAAGGATACCATATAGTAGATAACCAACCTATATAAAATCATAAATGAAAAGGGGCCAGACAGCCTCAGGAAAATAAGTCAGTAGACAATGGGACTCTCCATAGAGCTAGGCAGGCAGAAGGCATTATGGGATAGTCAAAAGTCTTCAAAAAAGAGTATGTTACAATGAAAAAAAAAATCTAAAGAGAATTTAGGTTTACAACAGCATGCGATAAATTCCCCACTTTTGTGTGATTTAGCACCGATTTCTTCATTTTGTTGTTTTAAGCATGCTTTTAAGACATCCCGGATAACCAGTAAAAATTGTATACAATGCAAATGACATTTTAGATAAGTTTTATTGACTTAATGCGCTGATAATAAAATTATAACAATCAGTATTATTCTGATTTATTGCCATTTTTACTTTCACTTTGTCACAGGCTCGGTGCATCCCAGAATTGAATGTAATGTTGCTGCCACCTCTAGGTCACTTGCAGAAAATGAGATGGTTTGCTCCTGCCTAATGCACTAGAGTCAGGCAGTAACTGAGGGCTTTATGGAGGAAAACAGGACATTGTGGTCACGTCGCAGTAAATCTAAACTTTTATTTGCAATGAAACAATGGGTTCTATTTGCGATTTCCAATGAAAACATTCTCCCAAGAATGCCGAGATGTCTCTGTGAGGACCAGGAACCATGTGGGGAGGGAAGGCTCACATCACCATCACAGTCCAGGCGAAGAAAATGTCAATTCATCAAAGAGAAGAAACCATCTGTGCTTAACTGGCGTATTGACAGGGCATCATCTCGAGACAGTGGTTTCCTTAAGCAGAGTCCTCCCTCGAGTTTTTATTTCCTTCCTATAACTCACTTGGCTCTTTTCCTCGTCGTCTTAAATCTTTCCCAGTTGGTGACCTCTGTGAACCTGACTCTCTTCCAAATGGATTTATCAAAACTGCCCTTAACTTGAACAAACAGTTTACAGAAGAGGAAGTGCCAAGGAGTCGGCTCACTCCCAGAGCTATATGTTTTGCCTAACAGATTGTCAAAGATCAACTTCTGATAACACTGGTTTGGCAAGGTGGTACTGTAAATTCGAAAAGAAGGAAATGTGGTGATATTTTTCATATTTTAAAATGCATATACCCTCTGACCAGCAATCCCATTTCTAAAATTTTATCTTTCACATATGTATATACATGTGCGCAGAGATAGCTGTACGAGGAAATGCATTACGGCACAAGATTGGAAACAAACTGAATGTCCATCAACAGAAAACTTGTAAAGTAAATTATAGTAAATCCACAAAATGAAATACCGTGCAGCCTTTGAAATCAACAAGGCAGCTCTATATGTACCAATATGGCACGATTTCCAAGATCATATGGTTCAGTAGGGAAAAAGCTATGTGCAAAACAACTTGTGTAGTAGGCTTTGTGAAGATGTATTTGCATAGGAACTCTGTCAAAAACTACAATCAGCCACGAATAATAATTCCTTTGTAGAAAAAAAATGGGGAGCTGCCACCAAGGGTCAAGCAGAATTAATTTTAGTGTATACCCACTTTTGCCTTAAATTTTACACTGTGTATTTGTATAAGCCACTTGAAACTTAAATACAAATTGATCTGAAAACTGTCTTAGATGGTGATCCAAAGAAAGGAAAAGTCAAAATTATGAAAAGAAGACGAAAGAACTCCAAAGGAACATGGTAGAGCAGGAGAGGAAAGGGAAGAAGGATCCCAAGGTGTAAAACTACTTGGGGTGTTAATAGAGGGGGTGGCTTTGCAGGAGGCACCACTGCCTCCCTGCATGGCTCCTCTGTTCTGATCCAGCCTGAACTTGTAATTCTTCTGATTTCTTCCTTCTTCTCTTTCTCTCTCCACATTTTCCCACTTTTGCTTGTCGCACTCTCTTTTCTCTCATTATCATTCTCATCTGATTCTCTGTCTCTTTTAATTGTCAATTCTCTTTCAATTTCTGAAATTTCACATGTTCTGTTTCTCTCTAGGGATAAACTTCTCCCACTAGTCTGCACAATACGAGTAAGAAGATTGCCAGCCATCCTGTTCCTGCTGCCAGTGTGTGGTCAGACATGCCAGGGACCCGCTGTGAGCCCTCTGGACACACACAATGTGAGGAAGCAACATTGTAAGGCAGAGCCCCCCAACTGCCCATCTGCCCTCTACTGGAACTCAAAAACAGGAGTCCGCAGAGTGGTCTGCTTTCATCATCTCTAAACGTAAATACCTCAACAATGAACACACCACATCTGCCCACTGAACAGCACTGCCAAGATACAGAAGAAATGTTCGGGGGCAGAGCCTAAAATGGGATGTTCTGCAGTTTGTGGGAGGACAATGGTCTGGAAGGTCCATTCACCATCTCTCAGTTATGGACCATGGAACACCTAGACTAATTGGATGTCTGTGTTGGGTGCCTCCTGGAGGAAGTAAAGAATAAAGGAGAAAAGGGTGCCTCTGTCTTTTCAACTTCATACACATATTGGATTTCCTTTGCCTTTTCCTTCTTTTATTGAAAGGCATCTCTGGCTATTTTTAGCATTCCTTTCAATGACATCATTGAGAGTAAAACCAAAATTGTACTTTGACCATGCTTAATCATTCAAATTTCATCAAATATCCATCACAAAACCTATGAAAAGCCCCAGAGATGCATCAGGGTCCAGATCCACACATGGGCAGGCTGGTGTTTGCCAGGTGTTAACTTGAAATGTCACTGTTTATGGTATGAGGAGTGTTCCTGTCCTGATCCAGAGACTTTTACACATTTTATCCTTTTGGAAAATAGATTTTGCTTGCCTGTTTGGAATCCTGCCAAAAATTTTTTTTTGGTGCTGAGGGTTTACACCTGGCTCTGTGCTCAGGGAATCACTCCTGATGGTGCTAAAAATTAAAATGGGGTTGGCTATGCATAAGGCAAGCATCTTATTCATGTACTAATTCTCCACCCCCTAAAAAATAGACATTTTATTACACTTAGAGGTCACAAAAGGAGACAAAACAACAGGGATTAAAGGGATGCCTCAAAAACTGGGGATGTGAGTCAGTGTTAGGGCACTTGCCTTGCATGGTGAGGTCCTGGGCTCCAGCTGGTACCATAAAAAAAGAGAAAAGAAAATATATAAAATGCCTTGATAGCTTTCTGGCATGTAGAAATTCTTCTCCTTTATCTTTTGAAAATTTTATAACATTCACTCTGAAATACAAGAGGAGAAAAAAAAGGACAGCAAAAAAGGAAAGCAATAGAAACAAGAGCTTTGAGAACTGAATTCGGGCTTCAAGTTCAGCCAAAGTCAGGAAAAAGGCTCCCAGTGTCTTTCATTTGTTGGTAAAGTTATTTGTTGGTTTTTTTGGTTGGGTTATTTTTTAAAAGGACTTTTACAGAGATACAAATTAAAGAAGTTTCTTTCCCTGAGAACTCCTGCCTCCAGATCCCTTCTCCCACCTATGTATAATTACTTGCAATCATCGAAGCTGTATAAATAGACACATTTAAAAATACCCCCCACCTCATTAGGTGTTCCAAAGTTGGTTTGACGATGGCATTCTAGAAAGCCAAGATCTCTTGAGGACACAAGGCATGTCACTAGATGAGGAAGGCAAAGGCTAGATCTGGTCCCTGGAGCCTTGAAAATTTGAGTAGCAACAGTCAGCAGGTGGCTGCAGAACAATGATCCACAAGAAAGGAGAAATTGAGTCAAGAAAAGAAGGCTTTATAAGGGAGGAAGTGTTGACCACACCAAGTGAGGTACTTAACTACATTAGCTAGGGATTCTGAGGTGGAACACTGGGGATCACCAATCAATGTGGGGGGTCACCCTGGATTGACAGGATTATTCCCAACAAATGTGATTTTGACAGGATTAATTAATATTTTACATAGCTTGGGTGGATTTTATTCAGAATTTAAGAAATTTACAGGAACTCTTCAGCCAGTTAAGGCAAACGACTGAGCTAGTCTCTAAACTGGCTCAGAGCCAATCACTTGAGGGGGGGGCTTTAATTCCTGGGATATGGAGTCATACAGTCAGGAAGCAGACCTGACCCCAGTAAGGTCAGTGTCATGGCCAACTACCCTGGGCTCAATTTAGAGACATAACTATGGCAACGGCTGTGCCCAATCGGTTATTAGAGGAGATTTATTGACGGATATGCTTGAATAGCAGAGCCATTAATTGCAATTACCAGACAAGACACTTTGTTCATCTCAGAGAACTGGATGCCAAATGCCCTAACAACTTTAAAATCCCATTTGCTCTTGGGCCCTCAGCTGGCGTCACCGCACCTGCTTCAGCTTCCCAACATTGTGAGGGAGAGAAGGGGCTTAGCTTGACAAAGCACCCACTGGAGAAAATGGCAAGTGTTGGGCACCAGGGAACAAACAGAAGCATGTAAGGCAGCCTCCATGGTCCTCAAGAGAGGCAGGGTATCTATCTGATGGCCCTAGAGTTCCTGCATGGCATCTCATCAAAACAGAACTGAGATACCGTCCTCATTTTGTCAAAGCACCACATTATTTTCAAGCATCTTTGGGTCTCTTTTTCATTGCCACTCAGCCCAACCCTGTCCATTTTGTGGTCCATAAAGCCTGGAACATTCAAGTCTTAAAATTTCACCTTTCAATTTTCCACAGAGCCGCCTCATCCTCATTTTCCACTTCCCTCTGGACCCTTCTCCCCTCACTCCACTCTCACTTCTTCCAAGCATGGTTCCCAGGTCAATAACTGGGCTTCCAGGCTGCCTGATGACAGCTTTAACATGCAGGATGGGGCTGTGTGGACCTATCGACAGGGATTTTCTTAACATTAGATAATATCCATGCATGCGATTGTATCGCATTTTCTCTTTCCTGTGAGTCTCTTAATAATATTTTCTTTCCCTAGCTCTAGCTCTCTTTCTTCTAAGAATACAGTATGTAATGCATACACTTACAAAAAAATGCATATGAATCAACTATTATCAGCAAGCCTTCTTTTTGGTCAACAAATTGTGAAGTTTGGAGGAGTCAAAGGTATTTGAATTTTCAACTCTGTAGAGGAGGTATCGGTGCCACTAACCCTCATGATGTTCATTGACCAACTGAATTCCCACTTCCCTCACTATATTAAAGGCCTCTGTTGGTGGTGACTTGGTCAGTCCTTTTAAATCAGGCATTGTGAGATTCCTAGTTAGCTTTTGGCATGCAATTGGTGCTCAAGAAAGATTTGTTGAATGAAGAGGTGCAGCGCATTCTATAGCTGTGCTCAGAAGGTCCTTCCCTCTCCAACTAGATGATAACATCCCTGAAGGAAGGACCATCACCCTAGTGTCTTAGTCGGCACCACCATGTACCCTCTTCTGGAAGCAAATGCCTTTGGGCATGAGACCCTGGATGTGATTTCAGGTCCACACACAGAAAAGTAAGTTGAGAATGACTTCAAATCACAACCTTGTCCAAGCATTGGAAAGTTTTCAAGGAATACTAAAATCAGCAACTACCGAAAAATATTTTTTCATAGGCGCATTTATCAAGACACTTCAGATTTTTATTTCTAAAGCTCACAAAAGCACTGAGAGGTCTATCAAGAAAGCTATCCTCTGCCTGGGGTTCCCCCCACTTTTTTTCCTTACCTTGTAATGCTCAGGGGTTATTACTGGTTCTACATTCAGGAATCACTCCTGGTGGTGCTCAGGGGACCATATAGGATCCCAGGAACCAAACTCCTGACAACCATGTGCTAGGCATATACTTTACCTGCTGTACTATTGCTCCCATCACATTTCTCTGCATATTGAAAGGATGGCATTAAGGCAGAGAGGGAAAGCAATGTGTCCAAAGATGTAAAAATGATGGGGCTCCAGAAGATGCCCTTCAACTACAGATTATCAATTTCTCTTGACTATGAAATCTAGGATAACCATAAAGACAAGCAGCAACCCCCCCAAAAAAAGCACCCAAGAGAGATGTTTTGGGATACTAAACCTATATCTATCCCCTTGAGTTCACCATTTTTTTTTCCAAAATGCTTACCAATTATAAACCTCTTCTCCAAATTAGAAGTCACAGAATAGTATTTTTCCTCACCAAAGCAATATTAAGCTGAAGCTAGGGAGGGGAATAATTTATGGGAAATCAGAAGGTAAATTAATAAAAATTGATTCCCCAAAACCATAAGAATGTTCTGAATATAATAATACTAAAACTTGGACTCTCCTGGATTGGAATTATAAGAATCTGTATCTAATACAGATGAACTTCACCATGAAAAATTGGTAATACAGATGCCTCTATAGTTTACATGATTTGAGCTAATAATGATCCTCTTCAAGTAACTGAAACTCTATTTACTCAACACGAAAATCCTCTGATATTAAGTCTTTTTTGAAATCAGAATTTCTTCAAGCTGTTATAGCATCCACCAAATTTTTTTTTTTTTTTGGTTTTTGGGCCACACCCAGTGACACTCAGGGGTTACTCCTGGCTATGCACTCAGAAGTCGCCCCTGGCCTGGGGGACCATATGGGGCACGGGGGATCGAACCAAGGTCCTTCCAAGGCTAGCGCAGTAAGGCAGGCACCTTACCTCCAGCACCACTGCCCGGCCCCGCATCCACCAAATTTTAAGCAAGGCTATTTATTGTCTAGCTCATCCCTGTACACCATCAGATGGAATGCTAGACTTACAGGTGTCTCTGAAGATCATATTGTGCAGCTTTTCTTGAGGATGAAGAGTAGAGCACAAGGGTGATCTTCATTGGAGGGGTTTGGAGCCTTAGAAGAGAAACCCAAGAGAGAGCCCTCCTCTTCCACCAAGGGTGGATATAGCAAAAGATGGCCCCAGATGAACTAGAGAGCAACCCTCAATAGTCCTTAGTCTTGGTCTTCCTGCACCCAAACTGAGAAACAAATGTCAGCTGTTTACAAGCACTCTTCCTATCAGCCAATGGTAGGAAGGCCTCAACACAGAACTCAGAGATAGATACAAGGTTGGTAGACCTGCACATTGAAGGTATCTCAGTCCCCTGTGGCAAAATCTACCATGTGTATGCCACCTTTATGCATGTTATCACTTATGTATCCCATCTTTATTAGCACCTTTGAGTGTCAGGCATGATGCTACCACAGTGAGTTGGCTAAACTCACAGAAACCACTTCACTCCCCTTTATGGAGGTGAGCTGACCCACTGCAACAAACACAGAGAGAAAAATACAATTAAGGTAGAAATCTGGGGGCCCGGGAGATAGCATGGAGGTAAGGCGTTTGCCTTTCATGCAAAAGGTCATCGGTTCAAACCCCGGTGCCCCATATGGTCCCCCGTGCCTGCCAGGAGCAATTTCTGAGCATGGAGCCAGGAGTAACCCCTGAGCACTGCCGGGTGTGACCCAAAAACCAAAAAAAAAAAAAAAAAAGGTAGAAATCTGGTGCGAAGAACTCAGGGAATGAATATGTTCATTGAGGACAGGGAAGTCTTCCCTGAGGAAATGATCTTTTGAGACAAGGAGGAGGAAGAGGATGTGGAGGAGGAAGAGGTGGGATAAAGTTTAGGAGCAATGGGAAGCGATGGTCTGATACAACTGAAAGTCAAAGAAAAATATAGGATAGAGGCTAATCTCAATCTGCATTAGAAACCATGAAAGGTCAGGACCATAAAATGAACTCTTGAGAAGGTGAAACTGGTTCAGGCAGGAAACTGGAAAATCCACTAAAGAGAGAAATGAGAAAGTCACAGACTTGTAGATACAACAAAAAAGGATTTCCTGGCCCATCTTAAGATCCTCAGGATATGAAGTGATGAGGGCGTTTATCCTCACAGTGGCACCCTCAGCAAACTCTATACAACTTCCAAGCCTAAAATAGGCCTGGCTGCTTGGTAACACCCAGAGCCAACTACTACTCTGCCGGCAAAGATGGCCTCTGTTCTGTATTGCTTCACTAGAACACCAAAGATTCCATGATTCCTATGCTAAAAGCAACATTATTACTTATCCGTGTAACAAAACTAACTTTAGCCTGCACAAATTATCACAGAATTTTCACCTTCTGTGAGAGGAGCCTTAAACATGATTTGAATATTTGTGATTTTTTTCAAGTGTGTTCATAGATTTTTTTTTTTACAGATTATTTATTTCCTCTTAACCAACATGTTTGGTATCCACGAAATAAACTGTGTTTTTCCAAGTTTAACCTATGTATATTATTTTTCAGGTATCCAACACCAAATCAACTACAGTGAAAGAGGAGAGAGAGGAGACAGAGACGGAATAAGGAAAGAGACATGAGGAAGGAGAAGAGAGAGAGAGAGAGAGAGTGAGAGAGAGAAGACTGAGAAGACTGTACCCCAAAGATACTCACTGAGAGCTGGAGTGATAGCATAGTGGCAGGGCATATGCCTTGCATACTGCCAACCAAGGATGGACCCGGGTTCCTGGCATTTCATATGGTCCCCTGAGCCTTCCAGGGGTAATTTCTGGTGCAGATCCAGGAGTAACCCCTGAATGCCACTGGGTGTGGCCCAAAAACTAAAAATATATTCACTGACAGTTGATTCACTGACAACAGACTAGCAGTTGCCTCTGAGTCTAAAAGAGTCTAATAAAGTCAGGAGGATGGCACAAGTCCATTCCCACAACTCCATTCTGGTAGAGAATCTGGTGAAACTCAGGGTAGCAATGTGGCAAACTGTCAAAATCTCTCTCCACTAGCTCATCAAAGAATGGAAAACACAGGAATGAACTCAAGCCTGTGCCCTAAGCCCAGTGAATACAAGGCAGGTGGTGGTAGAGTTATCACCACTTGACCACAAGGCCAGGGTGACAATGAGCACATTAAGCCAACTGAGAGGCATCGCCATTTGAGAAGTAGCTTTTATAGATGACAGAAGCCACTTCCCGCTTTCTCCTTTCTTTAATCCATCAATGTTGCCCTGGCCACCAACCAGGTTTATACGGTCCAGACATTTTTTTGACTGAACCAATGTGTTACCACCCTTATTTTTCCAAAATGTAGAATAGCTTAAACCTGTGGAAACCAACCCCTAGATGTCATCATTGCTGTTGAAATATCAACTCTTTGAAATTTTCAAATTTTAAATCTGTAGAGATAGCAGTGTTCATCTGAATAAGCCACTTAAATCATGCAAATTCAATTCACTTTCAATTTTTCAAAGCCAAGTCCAAAGTCTTCTGGACTTCTTAACCAAAATGTAACGGAATCTTAGGGTGTTAGCACATATTCAGTTGCCAACCAAATCCACATTTGGGGGGGGGGGGAAAGGCTGGAAATCCAACTCGTCATATGTGACATGCCGAACTGGGCTCATATCAAACCCCAGACTGATGAGCCTGTTTTAGAAAAGCTAGATGGTTCTAGTTCCTTCTTTCTTATGTATCCTCTGACTTTCCTGCCCACCTCTGTCAGTGGGGGCAGAGGGGTGGAGTGTCTATGTTTCCTGCTGAGGGCACAAGTATAATCCCTGGCCCTTCACTTCACACCCTATTCCCCATCAAAGACTTTGCTCACCATATCCTCCCTTCCATCTCTTCCTTCCATTTCAGCATTTATCGAGTGTTGCTACACTCTAAACCTGATTTTAGGTTAGGGTGGTGATATGAATGCATAAGACTGACTGACAAGTGCCCGGGTTTGTTAGAGTCTTGGGCATGCATGTTCTACCAGGAACAGACAAACATTGAGGCCAAGATTCATGAGTGATCACAGAGCTAATTCCACAAAAAAGTGTCAAATAAGACAAGAAGGGCCTTTCTCTCAGTAAATCACTGCTGCATGTCTCTGTCTGAACCAATTTCAACTCTGAACCAACAGGCCTTTGCCCTATTCTATCCCAAAACTGCTTTAGAAAGCACAAACCTCTTTGCAATTCTGCCAGACATTCAATGTCTACTCTCACCTCACAACTCCAATCCCATTGGTTCTTTGTGTTTCAGATTCTAAACTGATCCATTCATGAACTTTCCTTGGACTTTTCCTCTTCTCTGTCTGGTCATAGGGTCATCCTTTGTCTGGCCTGGGTGTATGACCAAGGTAGGTGAACTGGTGTAAGAGGGACAGATGCTATGAAAACCAGCCACTGTTTAGAAAGCACCTATTTTCTCTATAGCACTGCTCAGGTCCGATTCCGATGTGTCATTTCCATCACTCAGTGGTTTCTCCAGAGACCACCCAACCTAACAGTGACAGGAACTTAAGATGATCTGCTTTGGCCTCATAGACAGAAAAGGCCTGCAAACTGAGGTGAGGATCCTTTCTGGGTACCATAGGCATTTTCCCTACATTTTCTCACTGAGATTTCTTCCCCCAATAAAATGAACCTCCCAGGAGTTTAAATATTCAGCAATGTTCCTTAAGCTTGATTTCCACCATTAAAGAGGAACTGAGCTGGAGACGCTTAGAAGGTAAATGGCTGTTTTCCATTTCCTGATGCTTTAAGGAGGCAAGAAGTGGGATTCCCAGACAGCTGCTGCTCGTGACTTTGTCCAGTCCATCACCTCAAGAAGAGCTGTCAAAATAACAAATGACACATTTTGAAGCTCTAGGATTACCCCTTAGCCAGACTCTCTGGGTTTGATTAGCAGTTACTTTTCCTCTTAGTGTCTTTCTTCATCTTCTTCTCCTCTTTCTTTTCATTTTCCTCCTCTGCCCCTCTCATCAATAAAGGTCACTGCGTTAAGGAAACCGCTTCTCTGAGGAGAATTTCACAGCATCCTATTATAATCACATTGTCTTGTTCAGAAGCAGGTGGTATTACCTGTCAACAGGGTTTTGGACATAGCAAATAGCTGCCACCCAACTCGGCTGAGACTTCTGGGCAGATAAAGTGGCCAAAGGAGACAGCCCTTTGGAGGTCTCAGAATCTCATTTTCATTCCCCTGGTGGAGAAGAAACTGACTTTATTGACAACGACGACTGAAAATTGCTTGAGCGTTCCAGTAACCAGTCTGCGTTGAAGCAGAGAGACAGTCTGGCGGAGGCAAGCGCCCCGCTCCAGCGCCCGCTCCACTGAGCCACGCTCTGCGGCAGCACCAATCTGTGGCATATGCAGACCAGACTGAAAGGAGCCTCCTACGTCCTCAAACGCAGCCCCTCTCCACTTCCACTCCCAGCCTGCTGGTGTCTTTGCTGGATCCCAAGCCCAAGTCAACAGGCATGCAGGGGAATCTCTGCCAGAAACCTAACGCCTAAACTCATTCTAACCTAAGGTCCAAGCTAGCTGGACCAGGTACATGTGCTTTTTCCCCACTGAAGTTTGGCTTGACTGCACATTCTAGGTAAGCCACTAGGTGTCACCACCATCGATTCTTGTCCTTACAACCCAGATGCCGGGTGTAAGACAGTTCAGGGGGCTAAGAGAGATCCGACTAGAATTCCATCACAACCTAGGTTGCAGGCTTGCTTTGGATGCTCTAAGATTCTGATCTCCTTACTGGGCCTCTTTGAAACCAGTTAGATGATACACAGGCCCCAAAACAGCTGAGCTGAATGTGAAGCAGGACCCATGCTAGCTGGCGCAGACCCCAACCCTTACAATATGTGCCCCCTGCTCTTCCAAATCTTCATAGGCATCATTGGCTGCCATAATTCTTCTGATTTATTTGGGTCCTATGTAAGAAATAAATTCGTCTGTGTGCCTTGTAACACCAGAGATTTTAGATGGTGTGTGTGCTACTGAAATAATGCAGCTTTTAACAGAAAATGAATGACGGATGGATAATTTATGATGATTCTTGAGACCTGAACTATAATTATGAAGTATTTCTAGGTAGGTATTCAGGATGCAAAGTGTAAGGAACCCAGAGATAATGTTAATTTATTACTGACAGCTGTGTATTTAATACTATATCATGTCTTTTAATCTTATATTCCTTCTGACTTACATCAAGCAATCTTTTTATTCATTAATAAAATCAAATCTTGCCATTATTCTCAGTGATGAAGTTCTATTCTGAACCCAGAGGATTTTTTTTAATTAAATGCTTTCATACACCAGATATCTAATGCGAAAAAAAAGATAGATTGAATCTCGTGTTTTACAAGTAAGATGAAAATATTAGAGAGATGGAGTCCACCTGCTCACAGTCCCAGGAGAACTACCCAGAAAGGCAGGAAAAGCATTTGCGTTTATCTTCTCAGCTTTTCCCGTTAGCTTTCCTGTCTCCTCTCATCTCTCCCTAGACATTCCTTTTTGGAGGTAGCATTACTTTTTAAAGGTTGCAATTAAAAATTACAACTACAAGAAATACAGGTTACTATGCCGAGACCATTCATGATTAATCCCTTCATATGAAATGTAATGTAATCTTGTTATACCCAAGACAAGGCATCCTTTGTAAATGGGGAACAAGTTAGTCAGCTCAAATTTCAACCAGTTTGCTGTCCCATACAGTCATCACCTTGACAACTTTCAGTATTGTCCTTGAGGTTCCCAACATGTCAACTGTGCTCTAGTTGCTGCACTGATGGTGCTAAGCACATGCCAGATGGAATTCAAGCTCTATTCAGAAGAGACAGACTCAAAATCCTTGGAGGAGTGAAACCTTGGACCTTATCAGCTAAATGATGATCCCAAGATGGTCTAAGGAGATGTGTGGAGATAGGAATCCAGCTATCTGGGTCATCTCTCACTTGGTGATTAAGTAAAATTTCCTTCCTCTACTGCAAAATCTTGAATACGTGAATTGTTTTCATAATAAACCACACTCCGTAGCAAGTGGAAGGTGTCTACTAAACATCCACAAGTTTAATTGCAACTACAGTTAAATGCCTTTGCATTTTGCCTTTTATAACTTTTACTATGATTTTCTGGAATGCTTTTTGTTGGTTGATGGGTTTGGGCTCGGGAAGGGCACACCTGGCTCCATTCAAGGTTTACTCTTGGCTCTTCACTCAGAAATCACTCCTGGCAGGCTCGGGGAAGTACATGGAATGCTGGGAATCTACCACATGCAAGGCAAATGCCCCAGGACCCTCTGGGGTGCCTTTGCATAAGAAAGGAAAATACTGAGGTTTTGCTTTTTTGATGCATTTATAAATTAGATTTTTTTGGATTCTACATTCAACCTTTTAAAATTCTTCAGGAATGAAGGTGCTTTCATTAACATTCCTCACTATAATAATTTCTTCCTATCAGTTCTGCCTCTCCCAGATTCTGTTTAGGAAGGAGGGCACCAGTGGTGAGATTATACCGCAATATACAACTCCCAAATCCCTGTGACTTCCTCACTCTGTAGCTCCATCCAAGTAATTTATCTCAATATTATCCCTCTAAAAAGTAGACTTAGAAAGCAGTCACTTCAAATGACCATTTCAAATACTACAAGTCATCAAGCCAGAGGGAAAGAAGAAAGAATATTTTGAGAAGGCTTGTATTATAGTCAGAGATAGTTCTGGGATGATGGCATTTGACTTGAATGCAGCCCACCCCAAATCAATCCTCAGCACTGAAGTCTCCTCAGTACTGCCAGAAGCAGCCCCTAAGCACCTTCATATATGGCCCCAAACTTGCTATTCCCCCCAAAATGAATTCCCCAAGGTGACATTGTTACTCCCTATCACATGAATTTCATCAGCCACACTTCTGAGTCAAGACTAGGTCTGAGAAATCTAGTCAACTTTGTTCCAGCAAAGCACTGGGAGCAAGCAGAAAACCAAGGGTAACAAAACTTCAAAGACAAACCAATGTTCTTTCACTTGTTCAAGAATTCCCGAGTCTCCCTCACTTCACTGTGTTTTTGCACCTTCCCATGATCAAGTAATTCTTTGATTTCTGTTCTGCCCAATTTCAGGCTCACTGACAGGTATAGTTAAGACCATGAAAGAAAAGCCTTTTCAGATAAACTGATAAATTACAATTGTTTGTGTCAGCAGCTCCTAGGAAGGAGATTTTCTTTGTTCTTTCTTTTTCTCATGTGTTTTTGTTTCCTTTGATGTGTCCCTTCTATCCTTTTGTAAACTGAATTCCTGCTCAATCTCTTTTATCAAAAAGAAAAACTACTCATTCTTCCTATTCTTTTTTTAGTTATTGGGTTAAATTAATGAAGTCTATGGAACAGGAGGATTCTAACTGCCGGTTTCTCACGACCCCACACAACCCCAAGTTCAGATGAATCTGTATGAAATAGGGTAAGGGGGATATACTAACCTGTCTGAACAAAACTTTGTTAGCCTCTTTCCCCCACTTGAAAACAAGAGAATCCAGCCTGCTGCAAAGATGATCTGGATTATCTGAAAGGCCCTAAGAGAAATCCAGTCCTTTCCTACAAGCTCAGTACAGTTCTATAACTGAATCTAAGTTTTACCTACTAAAACAGAACCAAGGATTCTGCTGAGCAGCTAGCTTCTAGCCAACAGAAACTGCCCAGTGTGCTAAGTTGTAGGACTGCCTCATTCATACTTTTCTATCTTTGTCTGGGAAAGACAAACAAGGGCAGAGGTGACCTTACAAAGTCTGTCACCAAACAGGTGAAAGTGACAGCACCAGAGTGCACGTCTCAGAGCACTGGGGTTACAAGAGGGTATGGAAATAACAAGTCTGGCCTAACAATTCCTAGGATGAAAAAAATCCTTCCCATGAAAATCTTCCACCTTTCCAACAAGCAGATTTCCCAGGGCCAGCTCTGCCCATCAAGAGGTCTTGCAATAAAGCTAGCAAGACAACACCTTTTGGCCATAACACTACCCCCGAGGAAGGGCCCAATTAAATCCAGTAGCAGATAGATGCAGAAACAGGACAATGAGAACTTCATTGCTCTAGGCAGAAACCTATTAGGAGAGAGGTGGGCTGATAAGGAGGAGCCCCCAGGCATTTAGGGGCTATAAGATGGGGGTAAAAACTCTTAACAGAAGACACACAAAATATCCAAGACCCAGGACACCACCATCAGTGAGTTGAGGGATGCTTGAGAGCCAGCAAAACCAATGCATGCACCCGGTGACCCTTGTTGCACTCACTCAACCCCCGAAGACCCAGAATGCCCGGAGGCGGGGAGGACGTGGGCCACGCCCCCGCCGCCCGCCACTCGGGTCACATGACCCACCCGCGGGTCACGTGATCCGCGCCCAGCGCCGCCATTTTGGAGCTCCAGCTAAAGAGGGGGGAAAAAAGTGGGGGGAAAAAAAGCCAAAAAAGAGTCGGGAGAGCGGGGAGGCGAGGACGAGGGCGAGGTACGGCCGGGCCCCTTGGCCGACACCCCAAGGAGGCTCGCGGAAGCAGCAGCCGCCGCCCGATCGCAGGTACCGCGCCCCGGGGCCGCCCCCTCTGCCTGCCCGCCTGCCTGCCTGCCTGGCGCCGCCAGCCATGTGCTGCGTCCTCCCCGCAGGCCTCTCGCTCTCTACCTGAGCCCGCTTGCAAGACACCCGGGGCTGGTGGCCCTGCAGCTAGGGTTCGGGGTCCCCCCGGCCGCTCCTCGCACTCCTGCCGCCAGCCTAGCCGCAGGCAGGCCGCTTCCCTCCTTCCTTCCTTA
>PVKC010023800.1:0-17131 GCA_004027635.1 Crocidura indochinensis
CAGCTGAGCAGCTATCTGACACCCACCAGATCAAACTCCACCACAGAAGCCGATCTCTGGAACCGGCCTGGAAGTGGGGAAAACCCAGGGTGCCCCATAAGGCCCCCCCAGGAGCCCACGTGGGGATCCGGGGGGAAAGAGGCAGAGGGGGATCGGGGGACCCAGGCCCGAGAGCGCACCCACCCTAGGCCGGGCCAAGCAGACTTTTGTATTAAAAACCTTTCTCCATCTTTGTCTTCCTTCTATCGCTGCTCTCTATCCACACATTTTTACCATTGCATTATTCAGCATTCTCCTCCTCTTAGCAAAAGAAAGGTGCCACTATCACTTGTGCATGTGAGGTCTATACCGGTGTTCCTCAAGACTTTTTTTCTGACTGTGATCCTCTTCCAACTTTATTTCCTTTGTAAAACCCCCCTGTCTGATCACATATTTCTCTAATCTCATTTATATGATTTTCACCCTGGGCATATTCTATGGATCTAAAGGGATCATAAAGTAACAGTTTGAGTAACACAAGACTACACCCATAGGCATAATTGCTGAAATAAAAAAACTACTTTTCTTGTATTCCTGAATTTATTTATTTATTGATTTGATTTAATTTGATTTGGGGCCACACCTGGTGGTGCTCAGTGTTACTCCTGGCTCTGCTCTCGGAGCTTTGGCGAGTTCAGAAGACCATATGAATGTCAGGGATCAGGCCAGTCATATGCAAGGAAATGCCCTACCCACTATAATATCTCTCAAGCACCATCCTGTAGCTTTTTTTTTTAACTACTTGAGTTACTTTTAAGCCCAAAGGCTCAAGTCATCAAAAGAAGTAGAGCTATTATTACAATCAACAGTGTCAGTCTGGCTAGTGCTTAAAACCAGAAAAAATGTGAACTGATTAGACTTTCTTTAAGGCCTAATACACGGGACAAAGATGTGAGGTTTGACCTAGAAGTCTAAAAAGTTCAAACAATCATTGTATGCTAGGCTCTGGACTACCTAAAGACTAGGAGTGAATCAGCTGTTTGCTCTCTGCACACAGAGACTCAGTAGATTTTGCTGTATATGTATAGGAGCTGGTAGTAACTAAATTCTGGTATCTGTTACTTAAAAGACATGCTGGAAGAACTTGCCCTCCTTTTTCTGCAATTTATGAGAGCAGATTGGTCACTAAGAATTTCTTTTCCATTTTTTTAGAGTTGTCTACTTTTAGCTTGGATTTGCTTGTCTAGAAATGCTAGCAGGGATGTGATAAATTTATGAAAGGAGAGATTGGAGTTAGCTATTTGAGTTCTATGCCTTCCCATCCCCCTTAGGACACTGCAGTCTATGAACCATTCCTTTTCCTCTCACTGTATTTATTTTGCTTTAAACCAAGATTCATCTCTTACAAGCTCATGCCCTCTCTTCCCCCCCCCCCCCCCCATACACAATTCACAGGCTGGTATAGTTGTTCACTTTCTCATCCACACATCTGCAATCCCTATCAACCTTGGCGGTAATGCAATATCACCAGAGGGCATCATCTGCTTTATGAACTACTGCAGCTTCAATAAAGCACAGAGTCTGCCTTGACTCTGGGTCCAGGCTGGGACTTCAACCACAAATGGGGCTGGCTGCCAGACCACATCTTATTACAGAACCTGATTTTCACTTATATCAGTCTCAAACTACTGAGCACAGTGTTTATACTTTTATTTTATTTTATTTATTTTTTTTTAGGTTAAAACCTTTGTTTTCTTTCTTTCTTGGACAAGGCAAGAGATACAAAGAAGTATACTTTCTGGTATAAAGCTTGTAGAGAAAAAGTGCTAGTCTTTATAGACAGTTCTGAGAATAACAAGTCCTGACAGTAAAGAACATAAGTTGTACTTTTTTTCATTTTGCCTATGAGCAAATGATGTTGACTGACTGATGCCAGGTCCTAAGACTCAGACTGAGGAGTGGCAGAGAGTGCCACCAAAAAGCTATAATAAGTAGAAGGGGCAGCTGCATTAGTCACAGTCCACTCAGGGGACCAAGATGTCTCTAGAGCAAAAAAAAAAAAATGCTAAAAAGTCATTCATTTGATTATTTATTACCTATAATGTACTTCCTTTGTAATGAAAAGTGGTTGTGAGACAGAGCTAGCACATAGCAAGACCGGGCAAAGAACTATACAGAAGTGCTCCATTGGGCTGATAGGATGCTGAGATTCAGGGTTCTTTGTTTCCAGAATCATGTAAAGTCAGTGCTAGAATCTGTCAAAAATATCAACTTAAAATGGAGACTCAGGGACCTATGCAGAGAGTCTAACACAGTGAAAAGGCTAGAAGGAAAGCTAATTGTTGCAAAAAAATCATGTTATAGCAGCACATTTCTGTTTTTTATTGCTCTCTACTGTACTATGCCAATATAAGGTCTTATCCACAACCCCCCTTCAAGGATTCTAAACAGGAAACAGGTTTAAATTAAAAAACAGAAAATTAAAAATTAACAGAGAATAAAACATAAACCCAAACAACACTAAGCCACATCTGTGAGAGTTGCCTGTAGCAAGAAGACCAGAAATAATCAATATTTGGGGCAAGCAGGGAAGACCATTCATTCACTGTTGGGGTTGTAAACTGTTCATTCTTCACGGTAACAGCCTTAAATATTCTCAAAGTATTAAAATAGAATTGTTATATAATTCAGCAATTCTAGTCTTAGGTATATATTGAAGGAACTCAAAAAATGCTAAACCCAAAGAGAGGTGCAGAAACTTGTATATTGCAGGACTATTTAATATAGTCAAGATCTGGAAGCTACCCAAGTGTCTATGAACAGATAAGTGAATGAAGTAGATCTGGCATATAGATAGCATAGAACACAGCTCAGCTATAGGAAAAGATAAAATCCTGTCTTTTGCTAAAGCATGGTAGAATTGAAAGATACATTAAGTGAAATACATTGGAAAAAGTAGACAAATACTAGATAATGTTCATATGTGGGATATAAAGCAAAAAAGCAAAGAAACAGACAAAAGCATAGCCAAAACAAATCCATACATTATGACTGCATATAGGGAAAGGGGAGCCTTAGGAAAAAAGCATAGGGGACCAATTGTGTTCAGTTTTAGGTATATTTGTGCCTTGGTAGACAAAGTGCGATGTTAAAGAGACATGGACACTTGAAATGCAAACCTGTATCCCTAAGACATACTATAATCAGTACTTTAAACCAATGCTGTCTCAAAAAATAAAACCTAAAACAATTAAACTAAAATTTTAAAATTAATACAAAAGTTCAAATTTAAACATAAAATTACATTCAAAATAAAAAAGACATTAAACTAGGGGCCCGGGAAATAGCATGGAGGTAAAGCCTTTGCCTTTCATGCAAAAGGTCATCGGTTCGAATCCCGGTGCCCCATATGGTCCCCCGTGCCTGCCAGGAGCGATTTCTGAGCATGGAGCCAGGAGTAACCCCTGAGCGCTGCCGGGTTGCCGGGTGTGACCCAAAAAACCAAAAAAAAAAAAAAAAAAGACATTAAACTCACTTGCTTAAACCAGTTTCAAGGTGCTGAACTTCCAAAGGAAATATTTCAAATACTCCACTAAAGCAAACGAACTAATATCCCAGTAATTTTCAAACAAACTTTCTATACTCAGGAATCTCACAAACATTTCTTGTCTAAGACACTACCTTTAGTATATAGTTCTGTGCCTTATGGTATTTAATCTAAAAGGAGATTGAAAGGAATTTATAAATAATTTTTAAATTGACAGCCTTATTAATCTTGGGCTCTCATAAGTGATCAAAGCTCCCAAATAGACACCTTTGGATTGGTTCCTCATATTCCTATGTGGGCAGAAGAATACTATTTGCTCTAATCTCATTTCATCAAATAAGACTAATTTAAACTCAGGCAGAGTCAGGCAGAAGGCAGTCAGTTGTTGTCAGCGAGACTATGCTTCAAATTGACAATCCTGATGGAAGAAACCCAACTATTACTCACCATCCTTCCAAATTGGTTGGTTCCATTATGCTATTTTTATCTTTCTCTCTCTCTAATAGTTATATATAAAATGTATATCTAATGTATATATGCATACATAAAACTGTTCTTTTCCATTTTTCCTATTTTACAACATAAACTAAGTACTAGCAGAATCTAGTTAATTAAGGGACTTCTTTGGGTTGTTTTTATATGTTACAGGGATTAGAACTAAAAGCTGTGTGATAAACATGACCAGGGAGCACAGAATGCTTTGGGAGAAAATTGTTTTTAATGCAGTTTCTCTTAAAGTCTTGGTTCAGATCACGGACCTCCAAAGCATGAATATTAAAGAAGAAAACATCAGTGAAGCTACTGAGTTGAGTAAGTTACCAAGAGCAATACACATTCACTGGACTTCTTATGAAAAGCGCTACGCAAAATGCGAATTGGTAATATATGTTTTCTCCATTCAGTATATCTACTTCATCACTTTCTCATGTTCCTAATTCATTTAATTTCTCTCATGTTCTGTCTCCAAAGATAGAATCAGAAGATAACTACTTGGATAGTACATAAAGTGATATACATTATTGCTTTAAATTATATATATTTTAAAGGACATATATGTGTATCTATAACACTGTAAAGTAATATACTCTACCAAATACTTACATTTTAATTGGAGCAAAGGACTTAATTTATAAAATGACTGTAATGGAATTTCAGGGAAAAATGAGAAAGTATGGGAGTTTGGGTAAGTTTAATCTTTAACTCAAGACCAACCAGATTTTCTTCCTTCATGGAGGTTAATTTTCATAGGTTTGACTGCTGCTACAAACTCTATTCTTTTCAGTTTTCAAAAAAGAGGTGGTGGGTGGTAGTAGTAGTAGTAGTAGTAATAGTAGTAGTAGTAGTAGTAGTAGTAGTAGTAGTAGTAGTAGTAGTAGTAGTAGTAGTAGTAGTAAAGATAGACCTTAGAGATAGGCTATGTTGAGTCTATCAAGTGTTGACCCTTCTGAAAGTCCAGTTCTTATTTAGTAGGAAATTATAGTGGATACATTTCTTTTGGATTCTGAATTCATATTAGTGAAAGGTTATCTGGATTGCTTTAGCTTGTTAATTTTACCCCAAAATGCACCAGTACTACCATGTGGCATTGTTCTATTTTTTGTATAGGCACATTAAAATGGGGAAATTTTACATGTGGAAACAAGTTCTTATCTAATAGGAATAGGAACATGTAGTTTTATACTTCAAAGGGGCCATACTTGGACATGTGGTCATTCATAGTTGAACCCTGGATCCCATCTATAGACCCAGCATGGTTTTCAACACTAGCACCAGGAATCAGACTTCTTTTCTTTTCTTTTTTTTTTATTTTGGTTTTTGGGTCACACCAGTGGTACTCAGGGGTTACTCCTGACTTTGCAATTAAAAATAGCTCCTGGCAAGTTTGGGAGGTCATAATGGATAATGGAAATTGAACTGGCGTCAATCCAGGATTGGCCATGTGCAAGGCAAACACCCTACCACAGTGCTATTGGTCTGGCCCAGGAATGAGACATCTAACAGGGAATGTCCTGATGCTGCCCTAGCATAGACTTGCTCTAGAGAGAATTCATATGACTCCCTGACAATTTGGTAACAGCAACAAACTCCTTTCAGGGTAGGGTTTTCTGCATTGTCACCTAATGGGGAGATAAAACCAGAAGATGACCCGTGTCACCCTGACTTCAAATTGGATTTGTACAAAAACCAGGATCTCTAATTATAGAAGCCTGATCATGACAAACATTATTGTGAAGAACTTTTACTGGAACCACAGAGAAATATTTTGGAGTTAGACAACTTCGTATACCTGGAGCTGTAGTTTCTCTTATGGTAGGATGATTTATGGGTAAATTCTCCCAATTTTTAGGCCAAAGGTTTTTCCTTTGTATTTTCCTCATATTTTGCTGTGCCTATGCAAAACAAAACAAAACCAAACCTGCCACACACAACTTTTTCTAACATTTTATTTTTTGTATTTTTTTTATCTCTTTTCTTTTAAATTGGGGATCCTACCTTTTTCATAGAACCTTGGGGTACAGATTACTTTATTTTACCACATATTCTTTCATTTATATATAAAACTAAGAACAAAGGAATAAAGACTGGGGCCATAGACCAAGTGGTCTTGGTTGGATGCATTGGTGGATAAATAAATAAGGACAGAACTAAATGTCCAAGCCAAAGTCAATGATAATAGAATCAAGGAATCTAAACTTTAATAATCTAAACTTAAAGGGGCCTGTTATACTGGCAGGCCATGGGACAAAGGATGGTGGTATAAGATGTCTCTGGGTCCATTGGTGGAGAGTTTGACACTGGTGGAAGAAAGGGACTTGACTCATTGTATATCTGAAATTCAGCTATGAAAGGCTCTGTAGATCACAATTGTTTCAATAAAATAACATTTAAAAAATAAAGTCCAATTCTTTCTAAGATCTTTTGCAATGCTCTGTCCACTTTTAAAGCAACAGGAATGTGGCACTTAGAAGTCACGCTTGCTGATATGCACTGGATGTGAGGAATTTTCTGTTTCCTTCGAGATCAAATATGAGCTTATATAGCTCTGTGCATGTGATTATATGCAGGTATGTGATGTGGGCATGTGGGTATATATGTGCAGTGAACATAAATATGTGAGTTTGTAATAGCATACCTTAATGATGTTAGCTGAAGAATAAATGAATGTGAGCTACTGAATTGAGACAAGGAAGTCAGCCTTCACCACAAAATGTAACAGGCGGTTAATCTCAACAAACCTCCACCATATCCACAATGTATTTCTGGGTTTACTAGTTCCATTTTGTTCATGTTTGCTTCCATGATCATATTGTTATGTCATCAGAATAATAAAAGACATAAATCTTCATTTCACAGAATTGATCACAAACCTAACAGAATAGGAGGTCACTTTACCTACTATATTGTCTAAACAAATCCATCGAGGGATTTTGAGTCGTTTAATCACGGTGCTGTCATTGGGTTTGGGTAAGCATATTTTCCTTTCATTAGATTTACTACATAATCTCATTATAGAAATCTGACACTCTGCACTGACTCTCAACTCATAAATCAGCTCTATTTCTATTTCTAAGGCCCAAGGAAAGGGGAAAAAAAGCAACAAAGTGTGAAAAAATGCAAAACACAATCTTAACTATTTAGGTAATGCGACCTTGCCACTCCACTAAATTTCATTGATGATTTTTCCTAGCTCCATTGCCATGTGAACTAGCATACTGACTTCCATTATTCTGTACAATCAGAAATTGGAAAAATTGTGCTTATGATTATTTCTGATAGGTCACTTTTTCAATCTAATCAAACCAGTTATTCTTTTTTTTCTTTCAAAAAATAACATCTTGCAACATCTGGGTACACACAAACCATCTCTATTTCTATTTATAGATTATCCACAACATGCTTTGTACTTTGTTCAGTGTTAAATGTGATGGAAAAAAGGGGAAGACACATTGCTGACTTCAAAGATAAGGTAATACATTTTTGGAAAGAAAATGATTCTTTAAATTCCAGCTAAGATATATTTTCTAAATATGGTGTATACACTCAGACATACTTATAGTACATAATTATCAAATATAAAATATCTATTATAAACCTCAATACTTCTATTTATAGTTTTTAATAAGTGTTAGAACTATTACCTTACTATACAAACAAAATGAAGTTGCTTCATCCTGTGGCATGCTTAATCCTTAAATATTCATTTATGTATAAGGCATAATAAAGTTTATTAACTTCCAAAGATGAAAAAAATGTAAGAAATTGAGAAGTAGTCTATTATTAAATAGAATGATATTAAAATGCATCTGTTAACACATAAATGATCTACCATTGAGTTGCCTCTTTATGATACTTTCCAATGTTACATGTATGTGATTATTGTATATAAAGAATTAAGATATCTTATTTCAAACATTTCTCATTCTGCTGCCATACTTTTCCTTGCTTCACTTAAAGTTTTGGATTTTTTTTTATGAAATCATGATGGTATGTCTTGTTAGGACAACCATTCTTTAAAGATGAAAAAGTTCCTTCTCTTGATTTCACATATGTTTAATATTTCATGTTAAAGTGCTCTAAAAATAATCAGAATAGGGTCAGAGAGAGTATAGAAATTACAGAACCTGGGGCTCGGGAGATAGCATGGAAGTAAGGCGTTTGCCTTTCATGCAAAAAGGTCATCGGTTCGAATCCCAGTGCCCCATATGGTCCCCCGTGCCTGCCAGGAGCAATTTCTGAGCATGGAGCCAGGAGTAACCCCTTAGCACTGCCGGGTGTGACCCAAAAACCAAAAAAAAAAAAAAAAGAAATTACAGAACTTCCCTTACATGTAGTTATGGCCACAACAATGGTTTGAATCTTTGCATCAGATATGGTCACCTGAACACCACCAGACATGGCCCAAAAGCACAGAGCTCAAGAGGATACCCAGAACATTGATTTGTTATAGTTATAACCTACCCTCACCAGCTCCAAACAAAAGTCATAATATTAGACAAAGTACTAGAATGTAAACAAGTAAAATTTATAAGTGGAACTTAATCCTTCAGGTTTTTCAAATAAGGATTATATGTCTATGTTACATGTTCTTACATGTTCTTTTGTGTAATGAGATTAGTTACTATTACACCTAGGAATCTAATATGGACAATGTGCAAAATAACAACCAGTAATTCTTAGCAATGTCTGGCCTTTTAATTAAACTGTAGAGAAAGACCATTGAAGAGAAACTGTTTTTTTTTAAATGAAGTGTTGAATATAGTACTAGTCTATTACTGCTGAAAATAAATACTTCTTTGGGAAGGAGAAGGAAGAGGAGAAAATGAGATAGGAAGTGGAGAAAGAGAAAGGAGAGAAGAGTATGATTTTTTGTTTGTTTGTTTTTGGGTCATACCCAGCAGCACTCAGGCTCAAAGCTCAGAAATCGCCATTGGCAGGCACAGGGGACCATATGGGATGCCGGGATTTGAACCACCCCCCTTCTGCATGAAAGGCAAATGCCTTACCTCCATGCCATCTCTCTGGTGTGAAGAGTATGATTTTTTTAAATATTATTTGAAAGCTGTTGGAAGCTGAGAGGTATGGGAAAGCATATGCACATATATTTGCTTTTTGCTCTCTTAGAGAGAATAGAAAACTATAGTAGTAAATTCCACTCTGAATAGTACTGTTGGAGATTCTCTGGAGTAGCCTGAAGTGAGTAGTTTATATTCCAGGAAATATGCTATAATTGATATTTATGTTACTGAGACAACAAATTATAAGTAAAGGGGAAAGGACTTTGGACCAAGCCTTATTCCCACTACAGTGGGAATAAGGTTTTCCAGGATCATATATTGGAAGTTTAGAGGCAATAACTCCGTGGTCTGACCTGAGGGTAGGAAGAAAGAGTGCAGCAAGATGTAGATTATGCCCAGGTGGGGAAGCCCCTTTTCTTTTGATAAGGATCACTCTAGTAGGGCTGCTGGTGGTTGTAGAGTAGTTCCTAATTGATTAGGCAATATGGACTCAATGGCTTGTACTCAGGCCCAGAGCTGCCAGTCTATGAAGAGTCCCCTAAGAGTGGGCTAGAGGACAGCAAGGCATGGGGATTTAAGTGAGGCTCTCAAACATGATAGTTATGTGCTTACCACTTGAGCTCTCTTCCTGACCCTGAAATGTTTCATTATAAAATCCTTGTCCTTGGGACCTGAGTGATAGCATAGCAGTAAGGAGTTTACTTTGCATGCAACTGATGCAGGACAAACCTGGTGTCCCTTATGGTCCTCTAAGCCAGGAGCAATTTCTGAGCACATAGCCAGGAGAAACTCCTGAGTGTCATGGGTATGGTCCCCAAATCAAAATAAATGAATAAATAAATAGAATCATTTTTCTTGAATGACAAATTGAATAACCATATTTAATGTTTCATATACATTGAAAATATTTAATGTTCTATCATATTTAATGTTTTTATTTCTATAATAAACTGCATTTAGTGAGCCTTCAGCTCATGAAAAAGTTTGGTAAATGCTGATAAAGACTGAGAACTGGAGAGATAGCAGAGTAGCTTCACATTTGCCTTGCACACAACTGACCCAGGTTTGATCCTCAGCACCCCAGATGGTCCCTCAAACATGCCAGGAGAGATTCCTGAGTGTAAAGCCAGGAATAACTCCTGAGAACTGCTGAGTATGTAAAATAAAAAATGATTGTTACACCTTCTGTCTTGGTTGATCAATATTGGAAACTATGTCCAGTGTATTACACTTACTTTAGCAGTCTTAGTAGATTATCCAAAACAAAAATGTTGGAGACAAAATTAAGTATAACCTACTAAACATGCATCTCTGCTACTTAAGTCAGCTGTACCAGCAAGTTTTCCAGAGTCCAGGGACAAAGCAGCCACTAGCCTCTGTAGGAGAAAGCAATATGTACAGCAACTCACAGTACCTCCAGGAGAGCTGTGAGGCAGGGCTGCCTATGTCTGTCTCCAAAATAAAAGAAAGATGACTTTTAAGAGGGAGAGACACTAATGTTTAGATCTTGTAGGTATAACCTGAACATTATAACACATTCTTTCTATTGGACACAGTGCTCAAGTTGAATGTTATTTTCATGCAAATTAATTTAAATCTTTTGTTTGATTTGTTGGGTCACACTCAGTGACTTATTCTTGGCAGAGCACAGGACTTATTCCTGGCAAATGGATTACTCTTGGCAGGGCTTAGAGAAACAATGTAGTACAGGATATTGACTCAGCTTGGCCACATGCAAAGCAACTATCCTACCCACTGCACTATCTCTCCAACCCCTTATTTAAATTTTCTATAAGAGTATTAGTAAAGTTGGGCTCACAATTTTAAATTCAGAATTTAATGTTACACCTGGCACAATGTAAAAATTCTAAACAAAAGCTTAAAAACTAAAGCCATTCATTTAAACTTGTTATCTGTCCTATCCTCTCAAATATCTATTGCTATTTGGATTGACTATCTTCAACATGCTGATTTATTTTGATTAGACTTTTTTATCTTACTTCTCAAAATGTCTTGATCACACACCTGCTATAGGCTAAACTAGGTCTGATATCTACTTTTTTAATTCATTAATTATCTTTTGAAAAAGTTAGTGTTCTCAACTAATTTGGCAACCCCTTAACAGAAAGAAATTTATGTCTAGGAGAACTCTGATACTTAACTATATTTATTACCAAGTAGTTGTTATAATGTAACCATATTACTCTTTTAATGAATAAGTACAGAAGTGATTAATGTCATTCTAGTAGAGTAAAGTGTCAAAATGTAAGATAGCTATGGAATTTATTATTTCTATGAATGACTCCTTAGATAGCAATTAAATATTTTAAAGAACTGGGTGTCCACCCAATATCCCCAATTGAGAGAACAATGAATTCATGAATAATTTCTTTAGAACTGACTAAAAGATTTTCATCTTCATAAAAGAAGATAACAAAAGTTTAGCTAATATCCCTGTGATAATTGGCTAAGACCAAAAGAATATGAAAAAGTTAAATATTATATGTTGCTTAGGCATTTATGGGATCAAAATGAAATAATCAATAATCAATAGTATATGAAACTTGCTGTAAAAATCATTTAAAATTCTTATTTTTATTAAAACAAAGAAAACCCAAATAGCTGAATTCTTTGAGTAGGCATTCTTTCAGTGCATTCATATTTGATATGAATGTTGTACTACTTCAATAGGCTACGCTCTCTTCTAACCTAGAAAACACATCTTGTGATCTTTGCACCATTGTCGTCATAACATTCTTAGGGACATCAGAAACTAGAATCCATTTAACTTTATTCATTCACTTTGGATCTGAGAAAAATTGGAACAAATGAATGAATTCATTATTTGAAATTATTGAAGTGATTTTTAATTTTTGTTCTTAAATGAAGATTGCTATTCACATCATAAAAAAATCACCATGAGGTCAGAGCAATAACATAGTGGTTAAGGTATATCCTTGCAAGAAGTCAGCCAGGTTGCTATCCCTGGCATCCCATATAGTTCCCAAAAGTTAACAGGAGTTATACTTAGTACAGAGACAGGAATTACTCCTGAATACCACTGAGTGTGGCCCTCCAAAACAAAAATAGTGAAAATCCTCAACAAACAAACATATCACCTTCTACAAAACACACATAAGGGGCCCGGGAGATAGCATGGAGGTAAGGTGTTTGCCTTTCATGCAAAATGTCATCGGTTCGAATCCCGGTGCCCCATATGGTCCCCCGTGCCTGCCAGGAGCAATTTCTGAGCATGGAGCCAGGAGTAACCCCTGAGCGCTGCCGGGTGTGACCCAAAAAAGAAAAAAAAAAAAAAAAAACCACACATAAAACACAAACAGAAAATGCTTCTTTAAATACAATAATAGCCTTTGCATCAAGATAAACTTATGTAATTAAAAATGTTATAAAAAGTCTTTTGAAAAAGTCATTTGAAAGTATGACTAGACTTCTACCATAATTAATGAGAAGGGAGACATAGGGGGAGTGGACTGATAGCACAGTGGGTAGCATATTTACCTTACACACAGCTGACTCAGATTTGATTCATTGGTATCCCATTGCCTATCCCTTGCCTACCAGGAGCAATTTCTGAGCATACCACCAAGTATGGCCCTCAAGCCAAATAATAATAATAAAACTGAAGGGTGATTATAGAAAGGGTGATTATTAGTAAATTTTGCTACTTAAGTGAGAAACGTGCGAGGTCTAACACAGTTTGGTCCGAGTGTGGTCTGCAAACTGATAGCATGGGCATTAGCATTTTCAAGAAAGTACATATGCTGTAGAAATGTGAGTTATAACAAGTCCTCCAGTGACTTCTTAAACTTTTTTTGACTAGATATGAAAAGAAAAGATCTAAAATTTCTCTAGTCTGATGTCTACAGTGAATAAATAAAATGGTGAAGTGGTGATGTTGCAAACATAATGATTGAAAATTTACTAAAATTAATTCCTGATATTCATTCCCAGAGTCAAGAGTTTGAGAAGACCCCAAGTAAATGAAAATATAGATAAATGTGGGAAAAGGAAATGCTTCAGATCTACTTGGAAGATGTACATTTCTACTCAAGGAAAAAATCTGTGGTGTCTCTTGATCATACTTCTTTCTCTATTCCCCTTACTTCATTTCTCAAATACATTGATATTTCTTTATTATTCATCTCCGTCTGGCTAAATATGGCTAAATATTTTCTTTGAGGGAAAGTGACAGAGCTGAGAAGTCTGGGTAGAATTTAGGACTGGCTTTCCTTTCGTGCAAAGAACAATTCTACTCCAGCCTGAATTTCATGCTCCTCGAAAAATATTGTGGTGGGATCATTTAATACTCTAGGCAGAACAGTGTAGCTTAACGACTATCTTGTGGGGCTGGTCTATATCCTGCAGCTGTTTATAGAAGACTTACATTAGTTTAGACTTCCCCAAGCACTTTCCCAAGGTGATGGAGGTTGATAAAGAGAAGCAGTAGAAGCCCTTCTTGAAACTGCTACTTCTACTCTCTATCTAGATGACATAAGCCACCTAGGGAACCTTACTTCTTCGGGGAGGGGTTACCTCACCTACCCACAACAACACCTGGCAAAATTTTTAAGGCTTGAATTACTAATAAACACACACAAGTAAAAAATGTCTAACAACTCCAGGGAAAACAAAATACTGTGCAATGAAAGCAATTTATTTCAATCTTTCCCTTCTTTGAGTGGTTCAATATAGCAGACCTAATATAAATGTAAGATTATGATCTTACAAAAAGTACAATAAAACTATAATGGAATGATGGTGGTCTAGAAAGTGTTCACAAATATAACAAGTATCTGAGGAATGTAAAAGGAAAATATTCATTTTCATTGACTAATACTCCAAGTAGTAACTCAATTTGGGAAATCAGGACATAGAAATTAAAATATCAATGAAAGGCCAGAAATAAAGGACAGCAGGTTTGATGTCTGCCTGCCTTGAATGTAACTGAACCAGCTTCATCTCTGGCATGGCGTAAGCTCTCCTGTGTTCCCAGAACCAGGAGTGAGACTTGAGCACAGGTCAGTGTAGTCTAAACACTTCTCATCAATAAAAAAATAAATAAATACAAACTGGAAAAATTAAATACATTGCTAAAATATTATAAATATTCAGAAAAACCAACATTTTTACAAACTTTCTTAAACTGGATGACTTAAGCACATTTAACTTTCATAAATACTATTTCATTTCTATACTTACTGGCAAGAAGTTGGATGTTTGAAAATACAAAGTGTTGAGATTGTAGGACCATAAGGATCTGTTCTGGCTGGTGAGAGTTTAATTTTATATAAGCACTTAAAAAAGAATTTAGCATTGCATAGCCAAGTTGGATATACACTAAAACTCTATTACTCAGTTTATTCTCATGTCTGTACCCTAGAGAAATTACTGCACATCTGCAGAGAAAATGTATCCAAAATGGCAATCACAACACTACTTACGTATATCTAAAACCTGGACACAACCCCAAAGTAGTAGAGTGACACTGTAAACTGTGATATGTTCATATAGCAAAACATTGTTCAGTATAGCAAGCTCTGAATGAACTAGAATTAAACACTTTCACTTGGATAAATCCCAATGATATAAAATAGTATGTGGAAAGCAATACATACTAGAGCTGATTTCACATGCATAACATTTAAAACTAGGCACAACTGAAGAAAATATTGTTTAAGACGTACTATATATGATAAAAACAAACAAAAAGTAAAGGAACATTTGCTCCACATTTCAAAATAGAAGTGACCTTTATCTGGAGAGAAAGAGGTTATAAAGGGAAAGGGTCATATGGCAGAATATTCATTTTATCATGTTTGGCAAGTTGTTTTTTTTTTCTATTTTTAAGCTGGTGAGCATAGGGAATACTCCTGGCTCTTTACTCTGGAATCACTCTCAGTAGTGACCATTTGTGGTGAAAAGAGAATTGCACTGAGATTGTGTGCAATGCAAGTGCCTTAACTCAATGATTATCTCTTATTTCTATTCATGGTTTACTTTTCCACTAAAAGTTAAAGCATAATTTGTTTCATGCCACATATCTAGAATTTTATTTCTAAACTGTCTTATCTCAGTATCTTCAATCTTTACTCCCAACTCCTGTTTCTTCTTTTTCTTTTTTCTCTTTCTTTCTTCCTTTCTTTCTTTCTTTCTTTCTTTCTTTCTTTCTTTCTTTCTTTCTTTCTTTCTTTCTTTCTTTCTTTCTTTCTTTCTTTCTTTCTTTCTTTCTTTCTTTTTCTTTCTTTCTTCTTTCTCTTTCTTTCTTCTTTCTTTTCTTTCTTTCTTTCTTTCTTTCTTTCTTTCTTTCTTTCTTTCTTTCTTTCTTTCTTTCTTTCTTTCTTTCTTTCTTTCTTTCTTTCTGTCTTCTTTTTCTCTCTTTCCTTCCATTTCCTTTTCTTTTCTTTTATTATTATTATTATTATTTCATTTTTATTTTGGGCACACTCACCCAACAGACTTAAGGGCTTACTCTTTACTCTGTACTCAGGCATCAATCCTGGTACTTCGGGGCATCATATAGGATGCTAGAAATCAAACCCATGTCTGCTGTGTCTACAAGGCAAACACCTTTCCTTCTGTAACATCTTTGAAGCCTCTTCTACTCCTTTCAACTGTGTTTATTACTAACTTTCCATCTTCTTCTTTCACGATTCCTTTATTTATAGATCCTTATGGCAAATTTAGAGAATAATGGTGGCTCCTCCCTGGAAGTGTTTTTCTTCTTGACTTTGGCTCTAGATAGTTACACACCCATTGCTCTTGTGCCTAGAAATTCTTATTCACATATTATATGCTTTTCAAGGAAATCCTAACTGACTTAAACCAATTTATATGAAGATACAGAAAAGTTCTGTCTTTGCTTCAATCTAAGAATTACACATTAAACTACATTGACTCTGTTGTCTCATGCATACAGAATATCTGAACATGATTCTATCTCTGACATATAAGGAAAATTCTATGAGCACTATCTGACAAAGCAGCACAGTGCCAAATATCTATAAGGCTTCTAAGAATACAAAACCTTGAAGGAATTAAAAGAAACAGGCATTTTTTCTTTCCAGAAGCCTATAACTCAACAAGATATCTCTCATTGAAAATCACCCTCATTTGCAAATATGCTCATAATCATTAGCAATGCAAAATAGTTCTCAGGACTTAGTTGTTGCAACTGCCAGTCCAATCAGGCATCAAAAAATATCAGACCTCCGTCAGATCAGAAAATGCAATTTTGGAGCTAATAGAGATGCCCTGCATTCACAAGCTAAAGTTACCTTAAAGAGGGAGAAGTAAGAACAAGACAATGCTGTGTCCCTAGGGCTCATACCAAGTTAGTGACAAAGGTCAGAGTTTCAATCATCAAGCATTTTACTTTCTAAATTTTCCATTCACTATTCCAACATTATTTTGCTAACTATTCATTTAGTAGCTGCATTCTTAATCTGTCTTATAATTTGAGGATTGAACATTTCTCTTGCCAGTTCATTATACCAGTTTTCCTACAATATTTTTTATTTTGGGTTTTAGGCCATATCTGGTGACTCTCAGGGGTTACTCCTGGCTTGGAGGACCATATGGGATGCTGGGGGATCGAACCCATTCTGGTCAGCTGGGTGCAAGACAAATGCCCTACTGCTCTGCTATCACTTCGGTGCTTCCTACAACATTTTAATGATTTTCCCCCTTACAGCAAAAAATATTACCCAACCATTCAAAAAATGTGACTCACAATCGTGATTATGGAGCTTTGACAAGATTCCTTTTGTTTGTTCATTCCTTAAGAACAAAATGTCTAAGATAACTAAATCTTAGAAAGTGACAAAAATGATTTTGCTTTTTGTTTATTTAAAATGAAGACCCTTTTGTTTCTTTTTTTTTTTTTAAGCAAATCCTGTTATTTGATCTGGTGTTGACAGGAGGGCTCCTCACACATTAATATTATCCTGTAGTACAAACTCAAATGATGTTCAATCTAGGTATTGGTTGAAATAAGTTCAACATTTTAAATTAAGAAATAATGATAAATACTGCAGAAACCATGGATACTTTGTCTATGTTTCATCAGAAT
>PVKC010023801.1:0-17128 GCA_004027635.1 Crocidura indochinensis
ACACACACACACACTAGACTCTTACCAGTTTCAGTTCAAATTTGATAACAGAAAGCATAAGTCTTTTATTTTTTTAAACAATCCTTTTTTTAGACAGTCCAGTAGAAAATGATAAGTTGTATGTCACAAAACTATTTATTGGGGTGCTCTAATTTAACTACTCTCTCCTTCCAAACCACTTCAATATAAGCTTCTCTAATCAGACTCCAATCTACTCAAGAACAGTCACAGAATCTGGCAAATAAGCACTAAGTAGTATATAAACATGAGTTGTTTTCTGACCTATATTACCCAAGCCCTCTACTTTCTCAGAGGTGACAACTAATTCAATTCTTTCTGCCAGAGGAGTGGAAGCGGTGAGGCTTTTTGAACAGCTGTGGAAAATGGCTGAGACACCGGTTCTTAAAATCTGTTTGGAAGATTAAGTAGGGATTTCATGCAGTATTTCAAGCATTTGTAAGCAATTTCTATTTGGATGCTTTTCAAATATTTTTTTCAGTATTATAATTCAACTGTAGAATATCTCCACAGGAGGAAAATAAAGTTTCTGGGGCCTAATTTCAATTCTGAACTAGAAGTGTTTCTTAGCTCACAAACTACAACCCCAACACCTGCTTTTTTTCTCTTCCCACTCCATTCTAATTCAGAGACATTTTGCCTGAAGAAATGTTTTCTCACCCCCATTCTTCAGAACATCAGTTCTTGGAATGAATGTTCTCCATGAGGAAATGAAGAGGGAAAATAATGAATGTTAATATTTTCCATGAGGAAGATAGGTTTGTCTCCTTACCTAAACAATATAATTAGAGTTTAAGATATATTGTTACATTAGATCTTAGTTACAATGAAGTTTCTTTCTGATTCAGTCTCTGCAGTAGTAGCTAAGTTGGGTTAAAATCTTAATTTAAAAATAATCGTTTCATTCAAAATGTTGATGCTTACCTGCAAATGATTTAGCAAAAATTTCAATGTTGCCTATGTCTTTTTAGAAAAAAAAACTTTGATTTCTCTAATGATAGCATTATATTATTATATAATTTTCCAATTACTGGTTTAGATAAATGTTGGTTTTAAAATTATAGATGTTATAATGATAACAATAACAACCACCACAATAATAATAATTATAATAATAATAGTATCAAATTCCTTTCCTTTGCCAGATCTGTTTTTCTAGGCAAGACCCTAAATAGATACAATAAGGGAAATATTGTTTTTAATCATTTGATAGTGGAGAAAGAGAATCCAGGGAGGTTGTAAATTTCCTGTGTGAACTTTATATTTAAACTTATTATTATGCCATGTTTACTATAATTTATCTATGCTGTCACAGAGGACCAAACTGTTTAACTTGGCAATCAAAAGCCAGCAAAATTGAATCTGAATACTACAGTTTTCCAGGCTTCCCAAGTTTTAATCTCACAAATTTAGGTTGTTGAACAGAACATTGCTACAAAATGACATTTGTATATACATATGTGTTTGAAATTTGGTTGAAAGTATGTCAGAAAATATGTCTACATAGGTAATACATGAATTTTTGTGTAGTTCATTCTATTACTATTTTCAATTGTTGTTCTATGAATTAATTTTAAAATTATTTTCATGCAGTTTTTTCATTCATTTTTTATATTTTTCCTAGTCACATGATTTACTCATCATCCTTGGAGCATACTGTGAGCATAACTGATAGTATCTTTTTTGAAGATCATTTTCCTTATGTTTAAAACTCTTGTTCTTTGTTTCTATGTAAAATTTCTAAATTCTACAACGCCCCTTGTGTTTAGAAATCAACAGATTTTCCACCCAGCTTCCCCTAGTTTCTGTTCTCTGATATCTAAAGAAATAAATATATACTGTACCACTTGCTTATTATGCATATTATGTGTTTATATATTTTACACACAGTCTTTTTCAATTTTGAAAGGACATTAAACATTCACAAAAGTAATGACAATAGTAGAAACTCATACCTTTTACCAAGAATCACCTACTATTAAGATTTTACCATTTTTCCTCATCATACTCATATTTATACCCACACTATTATATAGTAACACTCATGTTTATTTTCAGAGTCATTTGAGATTAAGTTGGAGATAATATTTTTTCCACTAGATATTTACTAGTAATTTTTTTAGATATCCATTCAATTGTAGTAGTGTGCTTTAATATCACTTACAGTAACAGATAAATCATTCAGGCAGAAAGTCAATAAGAAAACAGATCTTAGGTAACATGTAATATCAGATACTTGAACTTAACAGTTATATACTCTATCCAAAAGCAAGAGAATATTCATAATAATATTTTTCCTGACTACAATGGTATGTAGCTAGAAATTAACAAGAAGGAAGCTGGAAAACTTATAACTCTTGTGGAAACTGAACAATATGCTACTGAATAACTAACCACCAAAGAAAAATACTCAAAAGAAAAATTGTAAATGTCTTAAAATTTACAATGAAAATTGAAATTTAATGTATAAAATTTAAAGATACAAAAGAGAGCTCTAAGAGGGAAGTTTATAGCAATGAAAACATTTAAAAACAAGACAAATATAAACACTGTAAATATTCTCATTTTAAACTTCAAGAAACAAAAACAGGAGAAAATCATGAAGTTAGTGGGAATAAAAGAAAAATCATCAGGGAAATTAATGATTGTGTTTGTATTTCTACTGTCTTTGGTCTTGCTATAATTTTATTGGTTTTGGGAGAAAGTCATAAAATATCAAATAAGTTTGGGAACATGTATTTCTTGTGACTATTGAAGATTTTGAGGTTTGATATTATTTCTCTGCAAGCTTGGAACCATTTACCATTAAAACTATATAGTGCTAAGCTTTTGCTTATTAGAAGATTTCTGATTATAGGTATTTACCTAATATAACCTAAACATTAATCCAACATATTCATCCTTTTTGTACTACAGTATAACCTATGGTAGCCAGAACAAATAAATACCTACGGTCCACTAATGGATAAATGGTAATATATATCAAGTATGAAATCTTGTCTCTTGAAAGAATATGGATGAACCTGAAAATTGATCCAAAATGATTGATCTGAATATATTGATCTGAATGTATGCTAAGTATTTTCTAAGGAAAGGAATAGACTTAAAAAGGATTAGATAAAAGTCCTAATACTTTAATCATACCTACCTTAAACTTTTCATTAAATGATCACAAAGTTCTGCCTTGTTTTTGTTCAGATGCTTACTTTCACTATTTAGCACTCTTTAAAATATTTTTTCTTTGAAGTGTATTGAGTTGAGTAAACAGATATTTATTATGAAATTTTAAAATTTAGATGTAGGCCCGGGAGATAGCATGGAGGTAAGGCGTTCACCTTTCATGCAAAAGGTCATCGGTTCGAATCCCGGTGCCCCATATGGTCCCCCGTGCCTGCCAGGAGCAATTTCTGAGCATGGAGCCAGGAGTAACCCCTGAGCACTGCCGGTGTGACCCAAAAAACAAAACAACAACAACAACAACAAAAAAAAAACAAATAAAATTTAGATGTTAGTTTGCATTAATTGTTGTAGTGATTGGAGTCTGAAAGTAAAATTTCCTCTAACATTTTGTTTTCCTCAGCTAGTGTCTGAATTTCCCTAGATATTGCTTTATGGGTCTGAGGTGAGCATTAAATTCAGTGATTAAATTGTAATCACTTGTATTTAAACAGGACTAACTGATATAATGATAAGGATGAGTTTATAGAGGAAGCTCTCCTATATCTTATGTCTAGATGTCAAGTTTATTATCATTATTATTTTTGAATTTTGGGCTTTACTTAGCAATGTTTAGGGGTTACTCCTGGCTCTGTACTCAGAAATTATTTATGGTAGGCCTTAGAGACCATAAAGGATGCCAGGAATCAAACCCAAGTTAGCCACATGCAAAGCAAGCATCTTCCCTGCAATCTCTCTGGCTTCTAAATTTTAGTTATTAAAACAATAAAATAGTTTATTTTGATAAGAACACAGAAAAGAATAAGCAATTGTACATATACGTATATATGCACATAAATGTGCATAGTCTCTACTCTGCCCTGTTTTATATAGCAGACCAGTGTAAGTTGCCTTTCTTGAATACCTGAAACTATTACCAATTCCTCAGCTTCCTTTCCAAACTACTGGAAACCATCATTTCCCAGTCTAATTTTTTGAGTTTGACTATTTTAGCTTCCTCATTTAAGAGAGATCATGCTGCAGTTATCTTTAGTTATGACTTTTTTCATTTAACATGATGTCTGCTCCTTCATGATGTAGAATTTTCTTCCTTCTTTTTAAGTAAATATTTTCCACGTGTGTTACAATTTCTATATACATTCATATGTTGCTATACATTTTAGGTGCTTACTCATCTTTGCAAAATTTAGTAATGCTAAATGAACATGGGAATACTAATATCTCTGAGACACAGATTTCAGTTACTTTCCTTTGTATCTTTTTCTCCCAATCTGCTTCTTAGGTAATCATAGTTCCATTAAGTGTGTTCACTGATTGTATGCTTTTTTTGTCAATTTATCAATTTTATGTCCTTATCCTATACACATAGATGAAATAACCCAACTTGTTTTTGCCTTCAAAGTTACTTACTTGCATAAATTCCTTAAGGTTTTTTAATTTTGTTACCATTAGAAAAATTATCTTTTTTTGAATAACTAAAAAATAATTTCTTGTATTAATGTACCACATGGACTGATAGGCACTTTAGATATGTTATATTTTTGCCATTGTAAACAATGCAGTATGTTTTCCATTCTTTTGAATATATACTACAGATATAGTATCATTGGGGTGGTAGTTGTGTTTTTAATTATTTGAGTAACTTTCTTTTTTTTGAGACCATTTGTAAGCCATTTATAAACCATTTATAAATTACAGAATATTCAAAATTCAAGTATATATTGATCATTTTAAAATAATTCAAAGAAGATGAGACATAATTGGAGAGTAATAATGGACTATTTTTGAAAACCTCAGGATAAGCGAGCCCTCAGGGAAGGATGCCAGAGAGGATCAAAGTTCCCAGGCCAAAACAAGCAGAGTGAAGGCCCAAGATGTCTGCTATGCTTAAGAGGCCCAGCAGAGCCAACTATGTCCACAGTCTCTGGGCAAGGAAGCTATTTGAGTAACTTTCATCATAGCCATACCCATTACAAATTCACAAAATGCACATGATTTCTAATTTCTCCAAATCCTCTATAAATTACAATTTTAATTTTATTAAAAAATAATAGCTATCCTAATAGGTTAGAAATGATATATTATTGCAGTTTTTATTTCTTTGCTGATTGGAAATGTTGAGCACCTTTTCTCATTCTTATTTAATCTTATGTATATCATTTCATAAAACTGTCTTTTTGGGTCATTAACTCATTTAAGAAATAAGATTATTTGTCTGTTACTCTTGAATTGTAGGAGAAATTCAAAACTTAAAAATTTTGGAAATGAACTTCTTTGTTCATTTTATATATAATATAACAATAGTTTATATAAAATACAAATTAATATAAAATAAAATTATTTATATATAACAACATAACAGTTTTGTTACATTGTTGAAAACATTTTCTGGATTGCTTTTTAATTCTGTGGGTTTTTTGTGTGTGTGCAAAGTGCTTTAGCTTTATATAAACCTTCTTTCTATACTCTAGGTGTAAGCTTTTTTTTATATTGGTCAATATTTTAAATTTTCTTTGATTGTTTTTCTGGTTTTGATATCAATACAATTCCTGACTTAGATTATTTGGAAGTAGCTCCTCTTCTCAATTTTGAAAGCTTTTGAGAAGGATTTATTTTTAAATATTTGGTTGAATTTGCTAGTAAAGCCATCTGGATTTGGGATTTATTTGTTTGGAAGCTTTAATGACTGATTCAGATGGCTCTGATCATTGACTAAGTCTCTTTATTTGTCATATGTACTTTAAAAGTTTTGCCTTTGTTTTGTTTTATTTTACACCTTTGTTTCACTTTCCAGGGTACTTAGTGAATTATGAATAAATGAAACTATATCAATATATCACATAGGTAGATAGGAATAAGTTATGTGAGCCCTTTCATTTATTTTTTTGGTTTTCGGCTTTTGGTTTTGGACCACAACTGGTGACGCTCAGGGATTACTCCTGGCTATGAGCTCAGAAATTGCTCCTGGCGTGGGGGACCATATGGGACGCTGGGGAGTGAACCACAATCCATCCTAGGTCAGCTGCATGCCAGGCAAATGCCCTACTGCTGCGCCACTGCTCTGGCCCCTGAGCCCTTACATTTTTATTGTTATAAGGAAACTTTCTTTAATAGATAGTCCATGCGTTTTGGTAAGGGGTTGATGAGGCCTTTCTCTGCTCAGTTCAGCTCCTGCAGCCCCTACGGCCAGGTCTGGTGGGTCTGAAGGTTGCAGGGTGACAGCAGAGAAATTCCCAAAGCATCAGATGAAGTTCCAGGAGTCAGCCAGCGTTATTTCACTGTCCTATTCTAACCACCACGCCTATTTCCTCACATGGCTTCTAGGCTAAGCCTTTTCCTAGCAGCAACTTCTCTACTCTTTCTGACTTTCTTCGGCCTCTGTCTCCCTTTCAGCTGCTCTCCAGGCTTCTTTGCTGACTGACTCCTATTGCTGACTCTAATACTTCTTATCCCACCTCTCCATTTAGGCAGACTCCTCTACCTGCCCATTCCAGCTGTTGGCAGTTCTGATCATTCTGGTGGGATAAACAAGAAGTTGGGGGAGGGGATAGCCACAGGAGAGGACCCTCGTTTTCAGTGAAGTAAAAATAGACTTTTTTTTTTGTTTGCTTTTTTTTTTGGGCAACGCCCCGTGATGCTCAGTGGTTCCTCCTGTCTCTGTGCTCAGGGATCACTCTTGCTGGTTTTGGGGAACTATTTGTAGTGTTGGGGATCCAAATCACACTGTCCATGTGGAAGGTAAGCTACCACCTGCAAAAGTTATTTTTTATTCATAGATTTACTTAGAGATGTCAGAGTGGGGAAAGAGAGAGAAAACAAGAGAGAGGAGGAAGAGAGAGAGGGAGAAGGAGAGGGAGAGAGAGCGAGAGCGAGAGAGAGAGAGAGAGAGAGAGAGAGAGAGAGAGAGAGAACACAGGTGTTTTTTTCAAAGATGAGGGACCAAGAATGCCATTTATATGGTAAAATAAACCTATACTGCTTGTTGTAGCACTCTTTCCTGTGGGGAGTGTTGTACTGGTTCATACCCAGCGTTGCTCAGTGCCTACTCCTGTCTCTGTGTTTAGGGATCACTCTGCCAGTGCTTGGAGTTGGTCTGGAGATCAAATTGGGGCCATTCATATGTAAGGCAAGTGCCTTATCCACCGTAGTATATCTTTGATCTTGCACTAATACTCTCGCAGAGCAACAAATAACTGTACAAAAAATAAATTAAAAAACAAGAATAAAAATAATAACTATTATTGGACTATAAAAAATGCCAGGATATTTTAAAAGGATGTCAAGAGAAGAAAATGTGGTACAGACTCACTTTACTGCTCTCTTGCCTGAGAGCATAACACATATTCAATATATAAAGTGACTGTAAATCTAGCTGAAAGCTTGACATGTTCCAGGCCATGGAGAATCAGAAGATAATTCAAGAATTGAAATTTAAGATAGCATTAGTTCAATAATTAAGAAAGTTCTCAAATTCATTCGAGAGCTTAAAAGCAGTAGCAGTGAGAAAGTTATAACAACTGAATATAAATTATGTCTAAATATTTTACTAAGTTCTAAAGTGCACAGGTTGGAGTAAAGCATCTTAATAAAGATTAAAGGAACTGAGCAGAAATTTTTTCAGCCACCTAAGACAGATTTTCCAGTATGATCCCAATTGATTTAAGAACTAAAATTAAGGAAAACTATTTTCCAAAAGAATTTAAAAAAAGATTGATAATACAAAAATTCATATGTATATCTGGATATAATCAACAAAATAAGTGGTTTCTATTGTTAAATAATATTAACCATTATTATAAGAAAATAAAATCAATATAGACTACCCAAGAATTGAGCCAAATAATACGAAACATATGTTATTACTACATTCAATAATGGAATACAAACTGCTAATAAATACCGAGATAAAGTAAGGTGCTTACCTTATTCATGACTGATAAGGGTTCAATGTCTAGTACCATATATGTCTCCCAAGCATCTCTAGGAGTGATCTTTGAGAAAAGAGACAGGAATAAGTGTTGAGTACAACTGGATGTGGTGCCAAAATAAGAAACAAAAAATGCAAATAAGTAGATAAATATGAAGATAAATTTGAAAATTCAACTAAATAATTAAATTTATTTTAAAAAACAAACATGAATTTTAGAAATGGAAAATACAATATCTGAAATTTAATATTCTATGAAAGAATGAAGATAAAAATAGAATTAGTAAAATTGAAAATTAATAGGGTTCCATTTTTACTCTTCTTACTGACATTTTTTAAAATCCTCTGACATTCTGATGGTTTTTAATCAGTTTTTCTTTATGTGGTAGAATTTTATGGAGGATTAGGTTTGTAACAATAACTTTTGTTTGTCTAGAAAACTTTTTATTCCTCCTTTAAATATGAGTGATAAGGTAATTGATAGAGCAACCTTAGCTAAACTTCTTTTCCATCTAGCACTTTGTATATGTCACTTCCTTTGATCTGTGAAGTGTCAATTGCGAATTCTGACAACTTTGGTTAGGGGCCAGTCTCTTATATGTCACTTTAGATTCTTTTTCTTCCTCTTTAGGATCATATATATTTCATTTTTGCCATTTTGATTATAATGTGATTCTGTTTGGATTAATTTTGTTTGTAATTCCTTGAGTTTTTTGGAACTGATTGTTGGATTTCTTTCTCAGCCCTCAACTATTAGCTCTTCCAGAATTCTATTTTTCTGTTTTCCTACAAGAACACTTAAGTTACACTTTTTCCTCTTGATGCTGTTCCACATAGCTTTTATATTATCTTCATTGCTTTTAATTTTATTTTTGTGGATCTATTTAAATTTTTTTGTTTGCTTTTAGGCCACATCTCATGTTGCTCAGGACTCACTCCTGGCTCAAGGGTCACTCACCAGACCATATTGGGTGCTGCGGATTGAACCAGTTCAGCCATGTGCAAGGCAAGCACCTTATCTGCTGTGCTCTCACCTGTCTCTGACTTCTTCCTTATCTTTAAATTCAGTGATTTGCATTTGATTTTACTATGCCTGAACTCAAAAGTTCCACTCTGTAGTCTTTATGATTTCCGTTTGGACAGTCCTCAAAACTTTTCTCATACTTTATTTAGATTTTTTGAAAATTTTTTGTCCTTTATTTTAAAGAGCATCATGGAGGCTGCTTCTTTGAAGTATTTTTCAGGTAGACTACATAGCCTTGCTTGTATAGCAGTTCTTTCTAGATCGTTGACCTGATTCATTGATGTGGGCAATTTCCTGTATCTCCCCTTTATGTTATAAGTTGCACAGGGTCCTGGTGACACCTGGTTATTTGTAATCACAGGTGCTGGAATTATTTTATGTACTGACTCCAAACTGACCTTTAAGGTCTCTGGGGTTTGAGATAACCATTGCTTGGGCACCTGCCTCTGATGTTGCCTTACACTGGATGGTGTCCGAGAGAAACCTGCGTAGTAGTCTGCTCCTACTGCTAAGAGTACACACACTCCAAATCTGGCAGGGTTAGTATCTAGTTGGTTAAGGACAAGTATGGAAGCCAGCAGGTAGTGAGACTCCCGTGCTCATTGACTATGCTTTCGGAGGTCTTCGGGTGCATTTTTCTTTTATAGTTATACTTGCTGAGGGTTACATCCCTTTATTTGTGATGGTCTTCACACATCCAAGGAGTGCAGCTAGAAATTGCTTGGAACTCTGGAGATCTTGAATAGCTGCCAAGGAAAAACACCAGAGTGGCTGTTCTGTGCTCATTACTTATGTACCGACACTGAGTTAAACCTGTAGTCTTATCTACAAAGGCTGCCATTCTGAGACACTGACCTATCACGTTAGACCTGAGAGGGCTTCTATTTATAGGATGGGATTTGCGTAATAGCAGTCGGATGTAAAGGGCTGGGTCTGAATCTGTTTGTATCTTAAGTGTGGTCTTAAGTATCTCTCAGTCCCCAGTAGACTGAACCAATTTTAGGAAAAGTAGGAATTTACCTCTAGAAATGATTCTAAGTGTATTTTACTGTTTTCAGCAGAGGTAGGAGAGGATACCCAGTGGGTGTATGCCAAATTCTTTGACCTGTATGTATCCTGTAGTGTTTTTTTTTTTACTTTGAAGAAAAGGTAATTATTAACTTTAAATTTTAATTAATTTATTAATTTTAATTTTTATTGTGGTCAAAGTGAATTACAATTGTTTCACAGAAATATTTAAAGCACATAGTGACAATAAATGAGGGGCATTCCCACCCTCCCCAGTGTTGTTTTCCTGTCATCCCTGTTCCCAGCATGTATCCCATACTCCTCCTTACCCAATTGTAACTACTGTAACTGTTCCCCACTTGTACAGCTTTTTGCAAATTGGGTATTGATTCTGTTGACTATGGGTTTGGTGTTCAAGTCTGATCATTTTTTATTTCCACTAAATATTCATTTGATTGTTCTTGGTACTATCCATTTCCCCCCCTCAAATTGTGAGGCTTATCATAATAAGTATGATATCCTTTCAGCAACACTATTACAACTAGTGCCTAAAAGGAAGAGAGAGAGGAGAGGAGAGGAGAGGAGAGAAGAGGGGAGGAGAGGCTGAACAAGATGATTCCAGAACTGTGGTTCTGCTGGAGATATACAGAAAGATGTGGGAAAAGAAAACAAAAACACAAACAAACAAACAAACAAAAACAAAAGGGAAAAGGAAAAAAAATAACTAGGAGGGGTTTCATCTAGGTGCTATAATAAGAATGTGGGTGGAGGGAGGGCAAATTTGGTGATGGGAATTCCCCTGGTTCAATGTTAATGTACCTAAAATACTACTGTGAAAGATATGTAAGCCAATATGGTCAAAATAAAAATTATATATCAAAAAAGAGAAAGGGAAAAAAAGAAGAAAAGGGTAATCAAAAAATCAAAATAAACAAAACAAACCCCTCCCCCAAAAAACTAAAGCACAAACAAAACAAAAAGAATAGGGCAGTAGTAACAAAAGTACAAAAATAAAAAAAAAATTTTTTTGGGGGTCACACCTGGCAGCACTCAGGGTTACTCCTGGTTCTCTGTTCAGAAATTGCCCTCGGCAGGCTCAGGGAACCATATGGGATTTGAATCAACGTCCTTCTGCATGCAAGGCAAATGACTTACTGCTGTGCAATCTCTCTGGCTCCCCAAAAAAGAAAATTTTTATTGAATCATGGTGAATAAAGATACACAACTGTAAAATCTTCTCTTCTCTTCTCTTCTCTTCTCTTTTCTTCTCTTCTCTTCTCTTCTCTTCTCTTCTCTTCTCTTCTCTCCTTTCCTCTCCTCTCCTCTCCTCTCCTCTCCTCTGAGAGGATATCATACTTTATTATTATTATTATTATTATTTTGGTTTTTGGGTCACATCCGGCAGTGCTCAGGGGTTATTCCTGACTCCATGCTCAGAAATTGCTCCTGGCAAGCACGGGGAGCCATATGGGACGCTGGGATTCGAACCGATGACCTTCTGCATGAAAGGCAAATGCCTTACCTCCATGCTATCTCTCCGGGCCCTCATACTTATTATTTTACCTCCTCTTAGTACCTAGTTCTCATCCAGAGTAATAATTTCTAACTATCATTCTCATAGTGGTCCCTTTTCTGCCCTAACTGCACTCCCCTTTTGACAAACTTTTTATCATGGACCAGTCCTTCTAATCCTAATCTCAATTGGTTTAGTGTGTCTTGCAGTTTCTTGCGTCCCATTTCCATGCTTATGCATAGGGCATTAGAGCGAGAGTCAGGTGTTTGGTATAACCCTCCCTTTCTTCACAATAAAGATATTCACTTTAGAAATTTCCTTCTGTGTATAGCTTATTACTTGTCTCACAAACAGTTTTCTCATTTGGCAGGGGCATGTCTCTATCTCCATTTCATTACTGTGTTATCCATTCATTATTTGCAGTAAGCTTTTTTTGTCAGGGCTTCTGGTCAGCTTCTGTGTAGATTGAAACAAGCTTTGCTATGGATTTGCTGTGAGGAAGAAAAAACAGGCTATTTCTATGGATCCTCTAATTCTTCACCATTTAGTCTTGATGGAATTTCAGCATGTTGGTGTAGGATTGTTCAGAGGAGGGTTGTTATCCTTTGTATTTGTGTGATAGCAACCGTGATATTTCACCTTTCACTTCTGATTTTATTTATTCAAGTCTCTTCTTTGCTCTCCTCTGGTCAAGATAAAGATTTATAAATGTAACCTTTTCAGAAAACCAACTCTTACTTTCACTCATTTTTTTCCTGTTGTTCCTCTGTTGTCTGGTTCATTATTTATGCTATAATATTTTTATTTTCTTTTTTCCCCTAAGGTGGGGATTAGGTTTACTTCTAGTGCTAGTTCCTTGAGACATAAAGTTTAGTTTAAGTTATTTATTTGCGATTGTTTTATTGTTTTTAAATCTAGAGATTTATTTCTATAACTGTTTCTCTTACCATTGCTTTGTTGAATATCATAAATTTTGGCATTATTTTTAGTTATGACAAGACATTAAATTCCCTTTTTGTTTCTGCCCACTATATATTCAGGGAGTTTACATTCCATGTTTTTTGTGATTTTTTTTTTTTTAGTTTTCTTTCTTCTGCTGGTTTATACTTTCATTACATTGTGGTTAGAATAAATACTAGATATTGTATCAAATTTGTAAAACTTGTTAAAATTTGCTTTATTAGGTATACTTAAGAATGATACCATGATCTGGAAGGTACTTTCCTGGAATGAGGCTAATTCACTGGGTTCTGGATGTGTAGACACTCACATTCTCCCTATGAAGGACCCTACAGACTTTAAGATCTCTCCACACTGTTGAATCCTACTTTAATCCACCTCCTGGCTCGCTCCCAGCTGGGTTGAGCACCTTAGATTTGAATTCAGGACTGTGCCACCTTTTGTTCCTCCAGGGGCTTTTTTTTTCTTGGGTAAATATCTTGCCTTCCTGTGTTCACTCTGCCTAGATCACAAAAGAGTGGCGCACAAAATTTTTGCTATCTCTTGGCGCTGTCTCATAGGCACATATTACTTTGTTTACAGATTTTTATTCACTTTTTTGCTGGTACAGCCAGCAAAACATTACTTTCTCCTTGTGTTCATGTATTGGGCTTATCTGAGAGAAGATTTAAGAGTAAGCCCTGCCAGATTCTGGGACCACAAAAACCTTCAGGCTTGTATAACCTGTTTTCATTGTTCTCAGCAATCTTCAGTCAGCTGGAATCTGTCTCATCAGGACTTTGAGATAGATGAGAATGAAGGCAATCCTTGGGGCAGTTCCTAGGAAAGTCCAGGAACTATCCTGTTGGGTCTAATTCTTTCCCTGTGGAAGGAGAAACTGGGACTTGGGGAATTTTAACCACTTAAGTGTGTTAAACTTGGGGAAAAGGCATTCTGTCCTTTTCTCAGGGTTTTGCCTCTTTTCTCACTAGCTTCTCTCCCTCAAGTGACCATATTATTTTTCTTGGTTTTTATTTGGGGCCACATCTCACTGTGCTCTGGGCAGGGCTCATAGGGTTGCCTGGCATCCAGTCCCCATGGGCTGCGTGCAGGGCAAAGGTCCTACTACTGAGTGTCAAATACTCTGATATTGGTCTATAGACCACCCTCTTGGGAAAGTTGTGTTGCTTGAGACATAAACCAACTCTTTCCCTCTTTAGGAAGATGAGAGCTTTTGTTGTTGCCCCCCCCCACACACACACCTCAATGTGTGTTTGTACTGTGCTAGTAGTAAGGGTTAATTTCCTTATTGGCTTTAACATATCTGGTTTTATGATTGCCTGGTATGTTGGAGATATTTCTCCAAAAAAGAATTTTTCTGTGAATTGTTGTTGAGCTGATCAGTTCTTAGAAGAGAGAAGGGCTCTCCAGTTTCCTCCTGTTCCATTTGGTGATACTCTACATCAAGGTTTCAGCTTTTAGTTATTTGGGTTCTTACTTTCACAAATTCTTCTCAGGAGAAAAAAAAGTTTTATTCTTTAAACGACTCCAGAAAACTAGAGGGGGCTGGCGTTGGCACTACCTTTCACTACCCACCCTAATCAACTAGGTAGGTAAAGAATCAGGCTTTTGCAAAATAATTTCCCTCAGGGCGGGCTTTCATTGAAAACAACAAAATGCTCTGGCTTATGCCAGAATGGCTCCATTTCCTTTTCCCTGAAAAATGCAATAGGGATTTTTGTGTGATCTTTACCCTGGGAATCTGATAGTTACTTCTGGATATAAATCTTACAAATTGTTAGTGCCCCTCTATGACCAGGTTCCCTTGAGTTTTTAACTCAAACTCATCTGCACTGATCTGATAGCAGTTCATTAGTCAGAGTTGAAGCAGTTCTGTTGAAACCCACTGGGTCAGCAGCAGGCTTGCTGCTTCTGGCTAGATCTGATACCCTGTGTTTGTTCACCTGTCTTTCAATTTTGTGGACTGTGGTTTGCCCTTGAATTGAATTCTTTCATGAATTTTAAAAAAGTTAATTTTAGATTTTTTTTCTTGAGTACATAGAATTTAAATTTCCAAGCTTTGTACATATTGAGCCCAAACAGTTATCTAATGAACCCAAATTTCAGTTATTGATTCCAATTGTCTTCTTTATGATGTCTAGTTTTTATTTTTTTAGATCCAGGATTCAAAAGAGGATAACACTCTGCATTAAATTGTTGTGTTTTTAGCCCCCCTAGTTTTCTTGGAAAACAATTAAGTTCCCAGCTTTGTTGTTACTTGTTTTGCTTTGTTTTGGTTTTTTTTGGTCTTTAATTGTATTGACATTTTAAGGGTTTATGTTAGTTGTTTAGTCAAAACTTGTTTTTTTATAACTTAAACTTTATTATTATGCTTTTTAAATTTTATCTTAATTTTTGTTTATTTGGGAGTACATCTGACTGTGTTCAGGTCCAACCCTGGCTCAGTGCAATTGCTGGTTTTCACAGTCAGGCAATGCCAAGATTAAACCTGAGTTGACTACATATAAGGGAAGTGGCCTATCTACTGTACTCTCTTTCTGACTCTTGTTTTACCTTTTTATAATGGTTTGGCAGGCAATATGCTCATGAGTCTATCAATATTTGACTGCTTGGGTTTTGTAATATGGTGCTGCCTGCAGGCTTGGGGGTACTGGGTACTGCCAGAACCACTTCCTTGGTGTGCAGGATTTCACATAGGTCATTAAATTTGAGGCCTCGGGTATACAAATCATGTATGCCAGCCCTTTGAATTATTATCCCAGGACTTTCTATTGCTTCTATTTTAATTGCTTCTATTTTTGTCTGTTTGTTATTGGTCAACACTTAGCTGTCCTCAGGGAGCTCCCAGCTTGGTGCTCAAGGTTGCTTTCTGTGATTCTCAGGAGATTAGTTGGTTGCCAGAAATCAAACTCTAGGTCTCAAACATGCAAGGCAAGTGGTCTATCACTGGGCTCATCCCAACTCCATATTTATTATTTATTAAGGTAACAATGAGACTATTTAATGCTTTTCTTATGCAAACTGTATTCATGTGATATAGTTCTCTGTCATAATGACGAAGATATATAAAGTTAATATGTCCAACAGTGATAGTAAATTTTCTCAACTACAATAGTATTTACCATTATTGTATTGTTTTATTTGAAGATACTTTGTGACTATTTAAGTATCCTGTTTTTCATTAAACATTGGCTCTATAATTTTATATCCATTTATGTTTTCTTTATGAGGGTTACAAATGGTGATTTTTCTATATCATTAATTCTAGACTAGTTAGCATCCTATTATAAAGGAGAACTTTATATATTAGTTGGATATGACTGAGATGAATTGAGAGAATTCTAAGCCATTACTATTATTTCTTTTGATGTCTAAATTTTACCAGATTTAACTAGCTGAGTAAATCTGTCTTAATTTTCTTTCATTTTGATAATGTTTCTATATTTTTTAGTGCTTCCTTTTTGTTCACCATAATGATTCAACCTCATATTAATTTTCCTTTCTTAAAGCTCAGAATAAGTCACTTCCCAAAGATCTTCCTTATATTTCAAAGGGAAAAAATCTTTAGGAACAAAGATCAGAATGTGCTTTGTATTTTTTGCTTTTTTGGGGGGGGACACACTCCACACTCAGTGATGCTCTAGGGTTACTCCTAGCTCTGCACTCACTAATTATTTCTTGCAGTACTCAGTGGACCACATGGCTTGCCAGGTATCAAACCTGGATTTTCTGCATGCAAGGCAAATTCCCTGCTTGCTTTACTATTTTAAACTATATGTCAAAATATTCTGATTTTACAATTATATGTTAGCCTTTTTGATCTAGATATTTTGTGCTTTTATTTTGGATCACATCTATATCTTTTTTTTGTTTGTTTGCTTTTGTTTTTGTTTTTAAAAAACTTTAATAAGATTTTATGGGGTTATAGATCTCCAAAAGATAGGCTTCTATCTTTTTTTTTTAATACAATTTTTATTTTTAAACATGTTGGGTTACATATCGTTGGCAATCATATTTTAGGTACAAATTAACATAAAATCAGGGGAACTCCCATCACCAAAAAGTCCTCAGTCCACCTCAGTTCCAATCCTAGTTCCCATATCCTCTCCCCTACCACCTTCCCCCCTCCCCCGGGGTTGCTAAAGCAAGTGGTCTCCTCTGCGTCTAATTTGCTACTTGGTGGTCTTACACATGTTTGATCTTGGTTACCGCTCTTTCCCCCCCTGATTGGGAAGGGGGACTAGTCAGTATAAGTTATGTGGATTTGTTTGAGAAAGAAGAAAAAAAAATAGAAGATAAAGAAAAAAAAACGGATAAATAAAAATAAGTAAATAAAAAAAGAGAGGGGGGGTCATATACTCCGAGAATGGGTGTAGTCCTTCCAGAGGCTTTCATTATTGGTTTGAGAGGCGGGGGGGAGGGGAATGAAGGTGGCATAGAATAACCGTACATAAAGAATCGTCAGATGAAATATCCAGTGAGCATTCCAGTAAAAAAAAAA
>PVKC010023802.1:0-17138 GCA_004027635.1 Crocidura indochinensis
AAAGATTTGAAGAGACTTCCTCATCCCCCACCCCAATATTTTATCAGTGTAATTGATATTGATGGGGATCTAAGAGGGAATCTCTGGTTTATTTCAACAAGATGTGAGATAATAAGAGTCCACTACGTATTCTCTTTTATATTTACAACATGAAATGGACACAGCAATGGTCCCGGGAATAAAGTGTTCTGACAAAGATGTCAGGTCACAGAAGGTAAGATGCTACTGTGTGAGGTCACTTTGATTTTCCAGAAAAGGAAATGCTATTAAATTGTTGAAGAACGGTTTAAGAGTTGCTTACCAGACTGAAAAAAGAACAGAATTATCTCAGGCAGCTAAGACAAAGTCTAGAGGGTTTAGAGAACCACAAATAGTTAAGAATTTATAGAGAAATACAAGAAAAAAAAACTCGAGAGGTAGGAGGTCAGATGAGATTCTAAAACTTGTGATGGGTTCAGAAAAAAAAAAATCACTCACCCCATCTGGATTCTTCTGAGGCTGGAGAGTAGACAAATTAGCATCAGACAATTGAATAGACGAACATGTCAAGTTCAATAGATCTATTAATAATTTGCATGGCTATAAATTCTAAAGCAAAATGGGCACAGCCGTGAATAAATAATCCTGGTCTAAGGATCTTGGGATATTGAGAAGAAGCCTTTAACTGATAAAAGACTCGACTTCCTCTTTTACTCTAAGGATTATGAAGACATTTTTCTCAGGAAGCGTTTGTTCATTGGGAAAAGTACACCTGGATGGACATCCCCTGAGCTGCATTTTTCTAGATCATAAAAGTGAGAAACAGGATTCATATGTTTATTGCAGCAAAGTTCACAAAAGCCCAAAATAGCCCAAGATGACTAGATAAAGAAGTGATGGTATATGGAATGGAATACAATGGAATACTACTCCAAAAGAGTAGTCTATCAGAGAAGACAAAATCATGCAATTTGCTGCTACTTGGATGAATGATGCTATGTAAAGTAAATTGAGAGAGGGACAATTAAAGAAAGATCTTCCTCATATGTAATATATAAAGGCAGAGCAAGGAAACAACAATACACAAATGCAACAGGAACTGAGAACTGGTCTTCAATAGAAAACATATTCTTGATGGAAAAATGAATAGGACAGGGTTGTTAGGTGAAGACCCTGGGACAGTGGTAAAAAGAAGCTGATACTTTGGTGAAGGTACAGTGGAATTTTCTGTGCACAAAACCATGCTTTATCAATATTGTAAATCACACTGTAATTCACTGCAATTTATAATGAAATAAAAAAATTTGGTATTTTTTGTGGGGGCCACACCCGGTGACATTCAGGGGTTATTCCTGGCTGTACGCTCAGAAATCGCTCCTGTCTTGGGGGACACCTGGGGATTGAACCGAAGTCCTAGGTTAACGAGTGCAAGACAGATGCCCTACCAGTTGCGCCACCAGTCTGGCCCCTGAAACAAATATTTAACAAATAATTAAAAATAAATATTTTGTTGTTGGGCTACAACCAGCTGTGTTCAAGGCTTATTCCTGGCTCTGCATTTAGGGACCACTTCTGGCTGTCTCAGGGGACCATATGGAATGCCAAGGATAGAACCTTGGCATGAGCCACATACAGGACACAATGCCCTATCAGATGTACTATCAGGTTCCTAATATAAATCTTTATTGAAATGAGGAGCAAAGATGAAGAATACAGCTCAAGTGACAGAGAACTTGCATGCATACCTACCATATGCAGGCCCTGAAATTGGTCATTAGCTCTGTCCATGGGAGAGGTGAGAAGTGAAGGAAGTAGCAGACTTAGGTACTACACAATGTGGGGACTGCAGAGTGTGAGCAAATGCTCAGAGCAGCCTCATCAGTCAGCTGCCAAGCTGCACCTGAAGTTCACTTTCTCTGCATAGGTTTCTCTGTTGGGACTGATTCCCACCACTTGAGTTTCCTGGTAGCCATGAGCACAGGTGAGGGAAAGGGATCCTTTTTCAGGAAATGGAGTCAGTCTTAATCTTCAATCAATTTTCCTAGGTTTGTCAACCACCCTCACAGAAAAAAATTTCGGCTATGGATGAATGAATCAAACAATTTAATTTAAAAACTATGAGAAGAACTCTTCCCCCAACTTTCTTTCTTTCTTTCTTTCTTTCTTTCTTTCTTTCTTTCTTTCTTTCTTTCTTTCTTTCTTTCTTTCTTTCTTTCTTTCTTTCTTTCTTTCTTTCTTCCTTCCTTCCTTCCTTCTTTCCTTTCTTTCTTTCTCTTCCTTCCTGCCTTCCTTCCTTCCTTCCTTCCTTCCTTCCTTCCTTCCTTCCTTCCTTTCTTTCTTTCTTTCTTTCTTTCTTTCTTTCTTTCTTCTTTTTTTTCTTTCTTTAAAAAAAAACTATGAGAAGGAGAGGGGACAATGCATTCCAGGGAGAGTAGGCCTTTTTGAAAGGAAGAGCCCTGGGAAGTCAATGGAATTACACAGCCCAATTTGCAATGGGGGCTTCTCTAGAGAACAGAGAACAAGGCTTGCTTTTGCAAAGTAGTTTTATAGAATTTTCACAAACTGCCCTGGCCTCGCGTTTTCTTTGTAGATAAGAGTCCGTTGCAATAGCCTCAATAAAGTAAAGAACTTTGAACTTCTGATGGTCTTTCATGTTCTTATAATAGCATTTGGTCCTCCTCGTTGGGAGGGAGGTAATGGTAGGGGATGTTTCCAGGTTTTTGTTGTTTTGGGGGAAGTATTTTTTGTTGCTGTTGTTTTGGGGCCACACCCAGCTCAGGGGTTATTCCTGGCTCTGCACTCAGAAATAACTCCTGGCATACTCAGAGTGCTCGTATAGGATGCACGGGATCAAACTCGGGTCTGTCCCCAATAGGCATCGTGTGCCAGGCAAACAAACTACCACTGTGCTAACACTCTGATCCCTGTTTCCAGGTTTCTTTGGGAGACAATGGCATCACTTAGTTTTGTCAGTCCTTAGGTCCCACATACTCAAAAGGAATCTGACTTTAATGCTTTGGGCTGATGACAGAGTAACTCTTTAGATCAGGTCTTATTTGTATTACTTTCCAAAACTGAGAAACTGAGAGCAGGGAAGGGTGGATGGATGATGTGGTTGGGGGCTCAGGTAGGGGCTGGGGGCTCCTATTTATAAGCCTACTTCATGCCTTCCCCTCACCCTCTACATCAATTATGGCATTGTTGGTCCCCTTAGTACTATTAGGTCAGGCACCAAGTTGTCAGACCCACTATCACATTGAGTGTCAATGGTGAAGTACAGTCTCTATTTGAAAAAAAAAAAAAAAGTAGAGCAATGACAGTGTCTCCAATTAAGAAAATGGCAAAGGAATAAGACAAGGATTAGAGTTTTTCCCCAATCTCAGGAACTTCTCTGCTCTTAACTGAAAATAATTTTCATTCTTTCCTTAAATTATTTTCAGGATAGGGAACAAGTCTAAGTGTATGCACACAAAAAATATTTATATAGTTCAAATTCATCAACTTTATGCAAACCTGATTTTCTAACAGTACACTTTTGATCGCTAAAGCAAATGGCTAAACCCAAAAAGGACTCAGATCAGCCAGACCAGTCTTTAAGTTCCTTACATTCTTTGCAACATTCTTATCAAATCATAGGAAACACAAAGAGCCTTTTAAGGTCTGCACAAACACTCAGTTTTCCTATTAAAAAAAAAAAGAAAAAAGGCAAAACAAGCTATATTTAACTTAGTCCTATACTAAGTTTCTTCCCATGTCGGGTATTCATTTTCCTATTTCTTTACTTTCTAGTTAGCTGTTTTACATTCTAACTCTGAGCATCATTACCATTGAATATTTCCATTTTCAAGAATGAAAATATTGAAGAACCTGGGTACTGTGGATAACCAGAGACTGCTGTCACCCCTCCTGTATCACAATCAAGCATAATTTTATAATTTCAGTGACCATATAAAAATAAAATTTATTTTAAAAGGGGGAATAAAAATAAAGAACATTTCCATTGTGAGGCAGCTTCACTTTAGTGAACTGGATTCAAAATGGGATTAAATATGAACTTTAGTGCCAGAGAAATAGTACAGGAATTAAGGCAGTTACCACTGATCCCAATCCAAATACCACAGTAATTCCTAGGCACAGATCCAGGAATAAAACCTGAGCAGTTCTGAGTGTAACCACACTCCTCGACTCCCCCACCCCCCAAAAAAGCACACACACACATACACACACACACACAATTTTTTTTGGATTTTCTCATTTGTTATATATGTGACAATAGGCAAATTTCTTAAATGTTCTGCTTCAACCTCATTGTTACTGCAGAACTGACTAGTTTCTGAGTGGTCTAAAATTTTGTATGTAAAATGTGCATATTACTAATAATGGTAGAGGGCAGAGGTCCTCTGCCGGGTGATGTAAGTGAAGTGGGGAGGAAAGGGGTTGCAGCCCTGAGAATGGAATCTACAAATTTCTCTCTCCCTACTTCTGCCACCCTGGATACAAACTGGGTAGAAGTAAGACTGATAAAATCTGAGATGAGCCCCTGCACAGAACAGACACCAAGTCCTGCCAGCCACTCTTGGCAGACTTCAAGATGAACCTGGAGTTTGCTTGTTCTGCAGAGCATGGGACTTAATGCACCCTACCCCACCCCAGGGAAATATTTCTTTCTGGGAACCTTGGACTCAGGCTAGAGTGAAGAATTGCTCTGTGCAGGAAAAGGAAAGACAGTCCTAGACCTTAACCAAAACTTTCAGGTCTGTCACCATTCCTCACAGAAAAAAAAAAATCCAGAGGGACGAGCAGTGAAGTAAAAACAAATTCGAGGGTACTGAAGAAGGGAAGGGAGAAGAAAGGAAGAGAATAAAGCGCTCAATCCAAAAGCAGAGAGTCCGGAACATCCCAGTTAGCAGCCACATCTCAAGAGGGAGATATGGTCCACAAGTGCCTGCAGACAGCACTGCCTGGGCGTCCCGCTCCTTTATTCCAAGTTGACTTTTATAGGGTTTCTCTCAGCCTGCCCCTTATGGGACTTTTGGGGTTGTTTTTGTTTGTTTTTGCCCGGTAAGAGTCTTGTGGCTAAAGTGGTTGTCTGGGTTGTTAGGGAGGAGTTGATGGTCTTCTTTGATACCTTTTTCTGGTCTTTGTTCCTGCTGGAGCTTCTGTCTGTCAGGGGTCCAGGCTTCACTGGGTCTTCTGAGGTGATAGGCGAGACTCTTATCTATGATGAAGCATCTCCTTCAAGTCCTGTCTTATTAAATTTTAAGAATTCTTTTCTTTTTAATACAACTTTAAGTCGATACACATCTGCTAGAAATTACAGCCAATTTCCTGATCTCTCTCATCTTTCTCTGCTCTCTCTCTCCTCTCAGTCTTTCTTTCTGTGTCTCCCTGACTCCGTCTTTGTCTCTGTCTCTCTTTCCTTCCAGTGTTTGATGACTAGATCCTGCCCCATGTAATCTCTTTTCCAATGAACATCACTCCTCAACCTCTCCCTAACATTGAAGACCAGCAGTCATGTTTCATAAAGTTCTTCTTCCCCTGTATAGCTTCCAAACCTGAGGTGTGCAGCTGGAATCCTGTCATCTATGAGCCCTTGCACTCTAATCTATCACTAGTGCTCTGCCTTCTGCCTCTCAGGGCCTATAAAACTTTGACTCTTTGTCCCTTTGACTTTTCTTTGTTCTCAGATGGCCTGGGATTATTGCTTACTGCCTAGGGAACAAATAAAATATCAAACAGTAAATTCCCTCCATGTGTTCTCCCTTTGAAAAGCTATCTGACTAACTACTTCTCATGTGGTGAGACTTAAAATAACGAATTGCATTTAACTCAATTAGATTACCCAACACACTTCTCCACTCCCATTTAACACAATCATGTACAAAATAGAAAAGCGATTTTCTATCTTGCAGAGTGATCATGAGATTAAGATATTGGATACAAAAGATATTCCTTCAGCAGTTAAACTGATAAGTGATATTTATTATTATTAATTTCATTTGCCAGAGTTGATCTAAAGTGTATTTAATTTAGATTATTTGATGTTTCAAGTTAAACATGACATTCCCAGAAAGGAGATGTGCCAACAGGTTTTGCTTTGTTGTTTGGCTGGTTTTTTGTTTTGTCTTGTTTTTGTAATTTCCATCTGTCCTCATAGGTCAGGTTCTTGAAATGTTGAGTGGAAAATGGAGAGAGTAAAAATAGACAGAAAATTGTTAAATCATTCAATTATATGCTTCAGATAAATAATTTCAATCATACAGTGACACATAACCTTTCTCAGTTTTCCTTTTGTTTTTCTCTTTATATCTCTAGTCACCTCAACAAACCAATTAGATTTCTTAAACCCTTGAAGGATTATGTGTTCCCAGTTCAGCTTCACTTAGAATTTCAAATGAGAAGCCCATCTACTCAGAGAATACTCAATTGTTCTTTCATCAATCCCATGAGTTCCTAATGTCAATCATTCCGCTAAGGTTTTATTAGGTAATTTCTATTCCTTATCGGTATTACAAAGAATAGAAAAAGACAAATCATTTCAATGTGGAATTAAATATCAGGAATCTTCTCAAGAGCTAAATATATATATATTTTTTTTGATAGCTTTTTTCAACTGATACAGCTATGTGAGCTCCGTATTCTCTAGTGAAAACGAGAGTAGACCTCTTGGGTTGCAAAAAAAATCTAAACATGGTTTGGAAATATGTCTCTAAATAAAGTAGGTGGTCAGATAGGGAAGTTCATTGGCAATTAATTTCTGGAACCAGAAAATGCTTGGTGACATAAGAATTGATCTGAGATGGGAGCCAGAGAGACATCATAGCAGTAGGGCGTTTGCCTTTCATGTAGCTGATCCAGGACAGACGGTGGTTCAAATCCTGGCATCCCATATGGGTCCCCCAAGCCTGCTAAGGACAATTTCTGAGCACAGAGCCAGCAATAAACCCTGAGTGCCGCCAGGTGTGACCCCCCCCCCACCAAAAATATAAAAATAAAAAGAATTGATCTGAAATGAATCCCTGCTGTTACTTAAAAGACAACTCAAATTCTGAGGACAAGAACCCTTCAGGAAACAATTCAGCCTGCACAAAATCCTGCTAAGATGAAGACCACTTAAGTCAATTTTTTTCATAGAAAGTGCTGAACATTCCCCAGCTTGGAAAAACTACTAACTAGTATATTGAGCAGCTTTCCACAGATAATATGGATGAAAATAAAAGTAATCAGTCCCTGATGGCAATCAGTCGGTGTCCTAAAGAAGCAGTGAGAAAACGCAATAATTCAGCATGCAATTCTGATGGAAGAGATTCATCTAGGTCATCCAGAAAAAGTTTCAAACTAGATTACAGACTAGAGGAAGATGTCACTAAACCAAAGAAAGGAAAGATTGGGAGATTTGTCAACCCATGGCCAACCTGGAAAAAGCCCTCTCTGCCAGGTGTTTTCAGATGCTAATCATGAAAAAAAAAAAAAAAAAGAACAAAACAAAAAACAAACAAAAAAAATACCACAGCAGAGTTCCATCTTCCAAAGAGGAACTTGATAAAGAGCTCCCAATTTTGGTATTTTCAAGTCCTATTTTGTCAGTGCCCCAAAAGTAGCTAGAGTGAGGCAAGTGGACTTTGCCTCAGCTGACTGTGGCATTCAACAATGATGGTGGAGATGGACAAGCCTCTAAAATGTTCACTTCTTATTCTTTGTTGTTGTTGTTGTTGTTTTATGTTTTTGAGCCACACCTGGTGACACTCAAAGCTATGCACTCAAAAATCGCTCCTGGTTTTGGAGACCAAATGGGATACCAGGAATTGAACCAAGGTCTGTCCTAGGTTAGCACATGCAAGGCAAACGTCCTACAGCTTGCGCCACCGCTCGAGCTCTTAAAATGTTAACTTCTAATGTTAACTTCGAATTCAAGATCCATCCCACAAAGATCACCAAGGAGACAAATGGCAATGGAAATGCAAGAAGTTTTGTTGCCAGCAGCTGGGGTTGCCTTTTGTTAGGCAACGACCCTGACAATAGTTCAAAAGACATTTTTAAGGGAGTCTAAAGGGTTTCCACAGTCATAAATGATCATTAAAACTATTGGTTCTTATAGTGCATCAGACAAATACGTAGGTTTGGTTGTATGTTTAGCAATAAGGAAGCTTATCTTTATTATATATCTTTACTACTATATTTTTGCTATATATCTGAGGCCATTCTGTGGTGGGCCATCAGGACCTGGTATGTACTCACAAGGTCAGGTTCCTGAGATTGGTCATTCTTTTGGACCTTTTCTTTGTTCCTTAAAACTTGAGCCTGTCATAGCTGTATTTGTGTTAAGCAAAGCCAGGTTACAGTAATTCTAAATCAAACTTTAGATTCTAACAAAGCAACTTTGAGCACACCATTATGGAATCACCAATTCCCCTTAGATGTGCAACAGTATATTTCTTAATTTTACAGGAATTTTAATTTTTGTTTTTTTGTTTTTTTTGGGGGGGGGCACACCCGGTGATGCTCAGGGGTTACTCCTGGCTATTCGCTCAGAAGTCGCTCCTGGCAGGCACGGGGAACCATATGGGGATCGAACGGCGGTCCGTCCTAGGTTAGCACAGGCAAGGCAGGTACCTTACCTCCAGCGCCACCGCCCGGCCCCCAGGAATTTTAATTTTTTAATTTTCCTTTAATAAAAATTTTCCACTTATTCATTTCCGATAAAAAAAAAATTTTGGTGACACAAAGAATCTTTGAATGTAAGGGCCAGAAAGGGAAAACAATAGGAAACCTCTTTGTCTTAAATGCAGATTACTTAAATCAGCTCCCAAAACTCCATAAAGTCTCCTGAACTCTGCCAGGAGTGATCCCAGAGCACAGAGCCAGAATAAACCCTGAGCACTCTGGGTGGGTCCTTCCCCCCAAAAGAATGTAGAAACCTAGGTGAAGGTCAGCATTGACTTGTTCCATTCCTTTGAAAAGCATAGCTTCACTCAACCTAAAAAAAATCTCCATGATAATCTAGGGATCATCAGATTGGGATCAAATCCATATGGAATAAATCATGTGCATCTCAAATGTAACTTTATAGCTGCCCTAGCAAGACTGACATGGTCTGACCTCTTCTGGCATTCGGGCATGCCATGGCAAGCAATGGAGAGGTGGTATTCTGATTGCAGTTCTCTCCTCCTGCTCCATGACTCCCATTTGTACATCACCAACAACTTAACAACTATCAACTTAACAACTAAACAATATTTTAAGGCTTAAAAATGCATTCACCAGAAGCACTGCAAACAATGAGCTCTATTTGGGAGGAGGGCCCACATCCAATTGTGTTTAGGGCATATTCCTGGGTAGATTCATATGTGTTCCCAAGATCAAATATTGGTATATGGATAGGTCACTTACAAGACAAGCACCTTATCTGTGATATTATTTCTTTCCCCACTATCCCTGTTATTTAAATCCATTTAGGACTCCAACTTCCCTTTTCTTTCTGTTTTTCTTTCTTCTTTCTTTCTTTCTCCTTTCTTTCTCTCTTTCTTTCTTTTTCTTTTATTTTTTTGGTTTTGGGGCCACATTGGTAGTGCTCAGAGGTTACCCCTGACTCTGTGCTCAGAAATTGCTCCTGGAAGGCTAGAGAAACCATATGGGATGCTGGAAGTCGAACCCCGTCGGTTGCAGGCAAGTCAAGCATCCTATCGCTGTGCTATCACTCTGACCCCTCCCAATTTCCCTTAGCTCAAAATAATTTTACACTAAAGTGACACATGTTTGGAAACTTATCCTATATATTTTAGGGATACCTACCTTTCAGAATCCAGCTTAAGAAATCAAGTCCAGCATGACTAGAAAGAGTTAAGGCAAATAGTCATGCTAGGTTCAATCTGTGGCATCACATAGATGCTAGAATGATCTCTTTCAGAAATGATCCCTGAGCTTAGAACCAGAAGTAAGTCTTGCTTACCACTAAATATGGGCCCCCACCTCCAATAATCAATATGCTAAATACAAAAAAAGACTTAAAGTTATAGCCAATTAAATAATTTCCTTTTTTTTATTCCATAATTCTACATGTAAATATTTTCTCTAGTTCCTATTGTTGGAATGTTCCTAACCATTTTTTGACTGCCAAATTTAAACTGAAATTTTCTCAAATAAATTACTTTATATTTCATTTGCCTCAGTTTACTCTTTTTTGGGTTTTTTTTTTTTTTTGGTTTTTGGTTTTTGGGTCACACCCGGCAGTGCTCAGGGGTTACTCCTGGCTCCGTGCTCAGAAATTGCTCCTGGCAGGCACGGGGGACCATATGGGGCACCGAGATTTGAACCGATGACCTTTTGCATGAAAGGCAAACGCCTTACTTCCATGCTATCTCCTGGGCCCCCTCAGTTTACTTTTATAATCAGAAACTAATAGAAAGTCAAGAAACATCTCCAAAGAATTTTTTGAAATTGATGTGGGTTCAAATACAAGCATTATTTCATTTAGCTCCATGACCTCTATTTCTTCATCTGTAGGCCTCATTAGTTTATTGAAAGAGTTAATCATGGATATAATATACCTTACACAAAGACCCTCAATACTAAGAGGGTCTTTACTAAGAACTTCCTTTCTTCATTCTTAGCAGAATTCATCTCTGCTGCCAAAAGCTAACCTGCCATTCCCACTCCTAAAAATTACCTAACTCCCAAATTATCTCCAATTTTTTCTGCCTTTTTTCTTTCTTTCTTTCTTTCTTTCTTTCTTTCTTTCTTTCTTTCTTTCTTTCTTTCTTTCTTTCTTTCTTTCTTTCTTTCTTTCTTTCTTTCTTTCTTTCTTTCTTTCTTTCTTTCCCCTGATAATCAAATCTAAAAATTTTATAACATATTCTCTATATAACATATGATCCCATATTAGATGATAAGTCACAGTTTAAGAAGTGGGGGTGAGGAGATGCTAACCTTGCTTCTATTTTCTACAAGGCACCAAAAAGCTAAGTAGCATAACTAGAATTAATCATAATTCTTGACCATCTACCACATAAATGATATGCAGGCTGTTGCTCTAAAATGTTGAGTTTTATTTTTTCATCTTTATGTAAGTAATTATACATACTTAAGGTCTATAGCATAATAGTTTGCCATGCGTATCAACTGTCAATGGAGAGCCACACATTTTGGCAGTGGTGGAATCTAATGCTTATTATGCAGCTGTTTCTAAGCATTGGTACTATAGATAAAAATCTATAGATCTGAGGTCTGGAGCGGTGGAGCTAGAGGTAAAGCGTCTGCCTTGCAAGTGTTAGCCTAGAATGGACAGCAGTTTGATCCCCGCATTCCATATGGTCCCCAAACCAGGAACAATTTCTGAGTGCATAGCCAGAAGTAACCCCTGACCATCAACAGGTTTGGCCCCCAAAACAAAACAAAACAAAACAAAAAAAAACTCCAGATCTGATGACTGGCCATTTGTTTTTCCCTTTCTATGTTTCTTCAGATTCTATATATCAGAAAGACCTTTTATTTTTATTTATTATAAAGATGGCGACACATACATATATAGGTAAAATTCTGAAATGAATTGATAAAAATTGTTCTTAATTTATATATGTAACTTTTCATTAAAATTATGATAATATATACTAGCTATTGTAAAATTTACATGAATATATAAATGTACAATTTAACAAAAGATAAAATATAAAAATTAAGAAATATTTAAGGGGTATTGGAAATTGGGGACAAAAAAAAAGAAATATTTAAGGGAAAATCTCTGAATAGGTCTAAAAAGTATAAGTGGATTTTATCCTAAAAGTAAATATTAGTTTCATGTTAAAAATGCTATATTGGGCCCGGAGAGATAGCACAGCAGCGTTTGCCTTGCAAGCAGCCAATCCAGGACAAAAGGTGGTTGGTTCGAATCCCGGTGTCCCATATGGTCCCCGGTGCCTGCCAGGAGCTATTTCTGAGCAGACAGCCAGGAGTCACCCCTGAGCACCGCCGAGTGTGCCCCCCCCCAAAAATCCCAGAAGCTAAAAATGCTACATTACATAAATGCTTGAGTCTGCATTAATAAGTGAAAATTATAATAAACATTCTCTATAGATGTAAAAACAAAATCACCTGCATTTGAATATTTATAACTAAAAATTAATTCATTATTGAAAAAGTATAAAATCCTTAGCAAACTAGGAATAAACCTCTCTTAATCTTCTAATGTATAGCCATAAGTGACTAGAATTAAAGCCATACTCAGCAGCAAAGTGCTGAGAAGTTTGTCGTATCTTTGGTTTGGTTTGGTTTGGTTTGGTTTGGTTTGGTTTTTGAGTCACACTGGGCAGTGCTTAGGGGTTCCTCCTGGCTCTACGCTCAGAAATCGCTCATGGCAGGCTCAGGGGACCATATGGGATGCCGGAATTTGAACCACCATCCTTCTGCATGCAACGCAACTGCCTTACCTCCATGCTATCTCTCTGGCCCTTGTCGTATCTTTTAAAGAAGCCCCTTTCATATTTCTTCCAAAATTGGTTTCAAAGCTATCAATTCCCTTTCTTGTTGCCTGTCCATAAAACTCTATATAGATATATATAGAAGAAATATATATATTTATATATAGAAGAAATATATATATATATTCTTCAAACCTGAATGATAAGCTAGCTGGATACAGCATTTTAGTAAGATGTTCATTTTTTTGAGTACTTTTTATTCTGTTCTATCATTCTATGGCTTATAGGGTGCCATTTAATAAATAATCTGTGAATATTGTACGCTTTATTTTTGTATTTAAGTTCCTTTTTTGATTTTACTGCTTTCAGAATTCCATATTTCTGTTTGAATTTTGTCATTTTCTGATTAGAATATGTCTTGGAGTTTTCTGTTTGAGACTATTTTTTGCTAAGATCCCTATGGTATCTTGAATCTTGGTGCTTGTACTTAACTCTGCAATATTCTTTTCTATGATTCTTCAGTGAGTTTATCTTTCTCTTCTCTAAGGACTCTGATGATTCTTATATTACTTAAACTCATCCCACAGTTCTCCAGTGTGCTATTAATTTTCCCACAGTTCTCCAGTGTGCTATTAATTTTTTTCAGACTTTTTCTACCTTACATTATTTTCTAAAGATTTTCTCTCTCCATCTTTAAGGTCCTCCATCTTTTTTTCAGCTGAGGTTCAGATCTTCTATTGAAGTTTCATGTCAACTACCATATTCTTCTTTTATGTCACTTCTAATTGTAGTTTTGTCATTTTGGCTTCATATTTTCTTGTTCTTTTCTAACTACTTATACCATCTTTTTTTTTTTTTGAGCTCATTATATATGGTGTCATTATAGTCCACATCAGAGTTTATAAAGCTGGTTAGTCCTGGGAGAGCCTTCACTGCTATTATTTACATTTTTTGAGCTTGGTAGCCTTCTACCCAGCTTCCCCTACTGTGTTAACTGTTCTGCCGCTTTGCTTGAATATTTGTAGTTAACTATTGTATGAGTTTTTGAACATTAAGAAGCATATCACTCTTTTACTTCTCTTCCTGTCTTCAATCAATAACAAGAAACACAAATGTGAGCAGTATGAGATATGATGAGGAGATCTGTCACATCTGTAACTATGATGTTCAGTAGATGCGGATGTGGGCCTGCTGAAATGGTGAAAGTTAGGCAAGGAGGATGCTGAAACACAACTTGAAGTTAGAGAATTTGTTTCCAGCTCCAAAAGGACCTAGTGATGTCATTTTGGAGGTTAATCTCACCTAAAAAATTTCTGTTTCCTTCTTGTAGATCCCAGTATCCTCTATGTCTGACCTCCACTATATAATGAGGCCAGCTTCACTTATGATTGCAACCTCATTTTCCCAGATGAGGTTAATCTCCCAGCTCACATCCCTGGGTCCTTTCTGAAATCAGAGGCTGATTCCCTTGCCTTCTGGCTAGATCCCAGCAGTCTCTGCACTTGACCTCCAGCACATTAATGGCTTTTCTCATTAAATTTCTCACTGATCATTATTATACTTCCTCTCACTGGGTGAAGTTGGGTGGGGAAGGAAAAGAGCAACTCCCTGCCTAATCCCTCAGACTCCCAAGGGGATTTACTACAAAGATTTGCCATCAGCACATCAGGAATACTGCAAAGTCTATGGGGAAGATGCATAGAAGCCATCAAGTTCAATGAGCCAAAACAATAACACAGAAAGCTCAACCAGCAACAACATGCTCCGTAAATCCTGAGAATGACTTGGTAAGGATATCTAAGAAGCCCAAAGAAATTATAAATCAGGTAGACAGCAAAGCACTGAAATTTAAGAGAGCTGAAATGAGAAAACACAATCATAAATGACAGGAATTAGTAAGTTAAAAAAAGTTTTAAGCAATAATTTGACAAAAAAAAAACGTTTTAAAAGAAACTCTGAGCAGCAGAATTTCTACAGCTGGAAAAGAAATAAAAAACCTCTGACATGACAAAAATAAATCAAGATCTATAAAGCACTCCCAAAACTCAACTACAAAACAAAAATTCAACAATGCCATAACAAATGGGGCAAGTAGATGAACACTTTTTCAAAAAAGATATATGATTGCCAGCCAATGAGCAGATGAGGTAGTTCATGTCAACACTCATGATTAGGAAAATTCAAATCAAAATCCCAATGACATATTATCTCATAACCACAAGAGCAGCACATAACAAAAAATCTAAAAATAGACACCTTGGTACAGTTGTTATGAGAAAGGAATTCCCGTTTACTTTTGGTAAAATTGTTGTCTGATTCAGCCTCTACAAAAAGGAATATGGACTATGTGAAAACTAGAAAAAGAATTATGATATTACCCATAAATATTACTTGTATCTGCCAAACACTAAAACAATCATTTGAAAGAATATGTGCATACATATGCTCATCCCAGTGTACTAGCCAAGATATGGAAACAACCTAGCAACAAATGAATGGATCAAGAAGGTATGGTATGGGCCCGGAGAGATAGCACAGGGCGTTTGCCTTGCAAGCAGCCGATCCAGGACCAAAGGTGGTTGGTTTGAATCCCGGTGTTTCATATGGTCCCCCGTGCCTGCCAGGAGCTATTTCTGAGCAGACAGCCAGGATTATCCCCTGAGCACCGCCGGGTGTGCCCCCCCCCCGCCAAAAAAAAAGAAGGTATGGTATATATACATAGTGATATACCATGCAGCTCTAAGAAAGAACAAAGTCATGCAATTTGCAACAACATGGATGGAATTAGAGAATACTATTCTGAGTGAAATCAGTTAGAAATAAGGGGACATAAACACATGACTTCTTTCATATGTGGCACTTAAATATACACAGCAAGATGGCACAAAGTCCCAAAAGTAGCATAAAGGGAGAACTGGTCCATACAACAGAGTTGATGTGGCAAGGAGGTTATATTGAGGTCATTAAGGAAGAATGATTGAGTATACTGATGATGGGCATAGTGTTTGAATTGTGTTAATTCATAATGTTAGAAACTATTATTAACAATATTGTACATTACAGAATTTCAATCAATAAAAATTTATATAAATTGGGGCCAGAATGATAGCACATCAGGCAGGGCATTTGCATTGCATGCAACCAAACTGGGGTTATATCCCCGAATACCATATGGTCTCCTAATCCCGCCAGGAGTAAACCTGAACACCACTGTGTGTGGACCACAAAAATTAAACAAGTAACATTAAATGTGTGGTTAAAATAAATAAATAAAATCCAGCACATTCAATTGCCTCAAACTCTGCCTCCTGCCTATGCAATTCAAGTTGCCTTGCACTGCTTGGATTTTGATTTACGAGAGCCAGAAAACTATGCCCAAAGAGTGAGCTGAGAGATCATTTTTCCCTAGGGCACCACAGAATTTGCATGGTCTTTAAACTTAGTTCTATGCTAAATTAGTTCCTCCCCACATGGGAATTTTCTTCTTTTTTCTCCTCTACTTTTCAATAAATTTTTCTACTTCTAGACACTGAGGGGACCACTTATACTAGCAACCCGGTGGTAAAAGAGGGGTAGATGGGATGCATGCTAGGAACAGGGGTGGAGGGAGGACAACACTGGTGGTGGGAATGCCCCTAATTCAATGTCACTATGTACCTAAAAAAATTACTGTGAAAGATTTTAATCCAATTTGGTCAAAATAAAAATTAAAAAAAAAAGAATTTGCATGGTATATTATTCAATGCTTGAAACAGATGCCTCAGTTATGTCACTTAATTTTATGGTGGTTTACAAATGGAGGTCTCATCAGTACTGGTTACTCTCTTACAGACAAAAGCAGAAAACTTAATTGCTTCAACTTTTGACTTATGATTATGAAATAATTTGGGGTTTATTAAAGGCTAGAAAAATGTTCTCTAGCTTTCCCTGATGTGAACATCTTATGTAATTATGGCACAGTAATAAAAAATAATAAATTAATTTATTGTAAGAAATTACAATAAACTACAAACTTTATTCAGGTTGTCCCAGATTTTTCACTGATACCTTTATCCTGTTTCAAGAACCCATCCAGGATATCACATAGCATTTGACTACCACCTATTTAGCTTCCTTCAATCTTTAATAGTTGCTTATATTCATAACCTTGAGTTACTTATTTATGGAATATATTTCAACTTAAAACTTTGGGGCCGGAGTGGTGGCACAAGGGTAAGCATCTGCCTTGCCTGCGCTAGCCTAGGACAGATCATGGTTCGATCCCCCAGCTACCCATATGGTCCCCCAAGCCAGGAGTGATTTCTGAGCACATAGCCAGGAGTAACCCCTGAGCATCACTGGGTATGGCTAAAAAATTATTTATTTTATTTTTAAGCAGTTTATTGATTGATTTATTGATTGGTTTTGGGGCCACAGTCAGAGATGTTCAGGGTTTATTCCTGGCTTTGCACTCAGAAATTGCTCCTCAAAAGTTACGGGATTAAATGGGATGCCAGGAATCAAACAGGGTCTATCTGAGGTTGGCCACATGCAGGGCAAATGACTTACTTCTGTATGATTTCTCAGGCCTTTTAACTTGAAACTTTAAATCTATAAAGCTTCCTTAAACTAAATATGGGAAGAATATCACCAGTGATGACATTATCTTGTAATGTAATGTTGGTGGTATTAAACTTTATCATTTAATCAGTAGTCTGTTGAGTTTCTCCAACTTTAAAGTTAATATTTTCTTTTTTTTTTTTTTTT
>PVKC010023803.1:0-17124 GCA_004027635.1 Crocidura indochinensis
CAGATCCTCAGATCAGTGGAATAGGCTGGAGTACTCAGACATTGTCCCCCAGATATACAATTACCTAATTTTTGACAAAGAAGCAAAATATCCTAAGTGGAACAGGGAAAGCCTCTTCAACAAGTGATGCTGGCAGAATTGGTTAGTCACTTGCAAAAAAGCGAGCATAGACCCCCAGTTAACACCATGTACTAAGGTAAAATCCAAATGGATTAAAGACCTTGATATCAGAGCTGATACCATAAGGTATATAGAATAAAACGTAGGTAAAACACTCCATGACATTGAGACCAAAGGCATCTTCAAGGAGGAAACTGCACTTTCCAAACAAGTGGAAGCAGACATGAACAGATGGGAATACATTAAGCTGAGAAGCTTCTGCACCTCAAAAATAATAGTTCCCAGGATACAGGAACCACCCACTGTGGGAGAGAAACTATTCATCCAATACCTATAAGATAAGGGGCTAATATTCAAAATATCAGGGCACTGACAGAACTTTACAAGAAAAAAAACATATAATCCCATCAAAAAATGGGGAGAAGAAATGAACAGACACTTTGACAAAGAAGAAATACCAATGGCCAAAAGGCACATGAAAAAATGCTCATCATCCCTAATAATCAGGGAGATTCAAATCAAAACAATGATGAGATACATCTCACACCACAGATATGGGCACACATCACAAAGAACGAAAACAATCAGTGTGGCGGAAATGTGGAGAGAAAGGAACTCTTATCTACTGCTGATGGGAATGTCATCTAGTCCTACCTCTATGGAAAACTATATGGAGAATCCTCCAAAAACTGGAAATTGAGCTATTTTTAGACCCAGCTATTCCACTCCTAGGGATATTCCCTAGGAACATAAGAATACAATACAAAAATCCCTTCCTCACACCTATATTTAATGCAGCACTATTCACAATAGCCATGCTTTAGAAAGAATCAAGATGCCCTTCAAAAGAGGAATGGCTAAAGAAACTGTGGTAAATATACACAATGGAATATTGTGCAGCCATCAGGAGAGATGAAGTCATGAAATTTTCCTATACATGTATGTACATGGAATCTATCATGCTGAGTGAAATAAGTCAGAGGGAGAAAGAGACGCAGAATAGTCTCACTCATCTATGAGTTTTAAGAAAAATAAAAGTAATATTTGCCACAATCCTGAGACAATGAGAGGAGGACTGGAACTTTTAGCTCACTTCATGAAGTTCAACACAAAGAGTGGTGAGTGCAGTTATAGAAATAGCTACACTGAAAACTACCATAACCATGTGAATGAATGAGGGAAAAATCCTGTCTAGAGTATAGGTGGGGTTGGGGTGGAATGGAGGGAGATTTGGAACATTGGTAGTGGGAATATTGCACTGGTAAAGGGGGGTGCTCTTTACATGACTGAAACCTAATCACAATCATATTTGTAATCAAGATGTTTAAATAAATAAATATATTATAAAAAATAAAACTGTAAGAGAACAAAAAAAAGTATTATGTATTATATTTTCTACCTATGATATTTACCTGAACACAACTTCTACTGAATCTTAAGAAAAGTTTGAGGTTAGATAGAGAGAACTCAATGGGTTGAATATACCCTTTGGCCCACGTTGACCCCAGGTACCAAATAGTCCTCTGAGCACATCTAAGAGTGAACTCTGAGGCAGGCATGGCATTTCTCTCCCTCTAAAAAAGCTCTTATTTCATACAAACTCCCAAGACCCTTTCAGTGCAGTACATTTTTATTCTTTCTCTTTAAAAAGAAATATCTCAGCAATCTTTAGCTTCAATTCTAATTACAAAATCTCTTAGATCAATATTGTTCATCTGGTGCCAAAAGCTGTTAGAAAACTCATCTTTATTTTTTCCCATTTTAATATTTACAGCAAGTCTTGGGAGTATCACTGGGCTTCAAACTATAATGAATTTCTTTGCAATATAGGCATGGTCCCTACAATTTGACTCTGCCCCTCTACAAAAGTGAAGAGCTGTTTCTTGGGTCTGTCTCTTAGCAGGATAGGTTCCAACCATTAGTATGGGCCATGCCTTAGGACACCTTATCAAACAAGGAATTAATTAACCTTGATTCAAATTTCTGGAAGGTATGAAAATTCTGGAGACCCTCACCTTCCGCCAGTATTTCTTACAGAGTAAGAACATCACACACCCTCACAGACTTAGACCAATTTTTGTTTCTTGTTTGTTTGCCACACTTGATGATGCTCAAGATTTACTCCTGGCTCTGCACTGAGAAGTCTCTCCTGGCAGGCTCGGGTGACCATAAAGGATGCTTCAAAACCAGTCCGTCCTTCATTGGCCTTGTGCAAGGCAAATACTTTACCACTGTGTTATTGCTCCAGCCCCTGACTAAAAATGTATAAAGTGTCCTGAATACTTTGCTTTCCTGATGTCTTTCAACCAATCCCTGTACTGTACTCAATGTGCCTAACACAGCCATTTCTCTTTCATTGATCTCTCTGATCCACAATTCAGACTCATCTTACATTCTGACCTGTCATTCTTCCCTTTGTTCCATCTGTTTCCAGTGTTCGACCTCTTGAACAATAGGATATCTTTTAGAGTATATATTAGATAATCCAATTTTGTTGAAACGTTTTCAAATACTTTCCATCTTATTTAGAGTGAAATCTAAGTGTCTTTTCCTCTTGAAGGACTTCACAAATGTAAGAATCAACCCAATTCCTACTGTCTTCTGAAATCTATAAGCTTCCAGTGCAATATTTTGAGCAATGTACTTTGTCCTAAAATAATTTCAAATTTATCAAATACATTTTAGAAGATTTGGAGTGCTCAAGTTTAAGTCATGTATCTATCAAGACACATTTGTCATTAACAAAGATACATTTTCAAGGCTAAATTTTGTCTGCTTTACTCAGATGACTCAGGAAGAGAACAAAAGGCTACTTGAGCCTTACTCTTCTTTTTGACAGGCAGGCAGTATTCATGGCCTCTCACACAGTATAAGCCTTATCAGTATAGATTCTCCACAGCTAAGCTTTGCTAACTGGTCAAAATGTGTTTCAGGTTGTAAGTTGGCAAACATGACTTAATCTAAGATAAATGCTTTAAAACAAATTTTCGTAAAATCTGTCATGTCATTTTAAGCAATACCTTCTGTTTCCACAGAACTTAAACACAGCTTTGTTTTGAAAGGCTAAATTTCATAGATCTTTCCTTCAGCTCTATGGGATATGCACTTCTGGCAATAAAGGCTCCCACTAAAAGAAAATAAGTTCCCAAGTGTTTGAGCTTGTCTGCTCCATAAACTCAAGTTTAATTAGTCAGTCTGTCCTACAAGAATAATAGAAAAAATATTTTTCAGACTATCATGTCAATTCTCAAAATGTTCTTCCATTAGGGTGGGTGAAGTTGGAGGTCTCAATGAGAAACATGCTCATGTGTATTCAGTCTGCTGGTGATCATTGTAGAAACTTGAGGATCAACCAGGGAGACCTCCCAGCAACAATGCTGTGTGTGGGACATTTCATTAAGTGAATTAAATTCTAAAAGTGTGGGGCCAAAGCTATAGCACAGCGATAGGGCATTAGCCTTGCATGCGGTTGACCAGGATGGACCTGGGTTTGATCCCTGGAATCCCATAAGATCCCCCAAGCCAGGAGGGATTTCTCAGCATATAACTCCTGAGTGTACAGGGCATGACCCTCCCTAAATAAAAAAAATTCTAATAGTCAATAGAGATATCATGTAAAAGCCTCTATGATCTGTGCATTTTCTCAGCCACTTCCTGTTCACTATGTATGTTTATTTGCAAAATAGTTTAGATTTAGACATTTAGGAAAATATAAAAGTCGACAATGCAGAGGTTTTTATTTTCATAGTAAACTGAGCTCTAGGCCTCTGTAGGATAAGATACAAAGTTGAAAAATTTGACAAAGGAACTGCGAGAAACTATGAGAGTTGTCTGTGCATGTTTTTCTAATGTTCTGTCTCCTGAACCTCTCGTGAGTGGGTCAAAAGGGACCAGCAAAATCGCTCTCTAAGAGGCTCCAGAAGAGCACGCTCTGCTTCACTTCGTGGCCATGCACTCTTTCTAATGAAAGAATGCCAATGTGACACGCAGAAAAAAAATCACACTAGGAACTGTGCTGGGTCTCTGAAGCCCAGCATATCTATCTGGACTGTCTTCTCGGCTGTGTGCTTGGGTCTAAGATTTGATCCAGTGTGTGGCTTCCACAGAGGATTCCCCTTCCTTGGATGTGAGTCGAATGCACAGAAAGGATGGAGCCAGAGGAGCATGGCCACACACATCATTTAGCCAATAAATACCACCACAACACACGTAGAAAAACCCACAATACAAGTGTGACAATGGGGAAACAACGCAGGCCAGAACCAGACAGAGAGAATGAAGATGGCAACTCTGATGACCGGAAAATAGCCAACCAACTAGTCAGTCTCTCAGATATGGAGTTTAGAGAAGAAATGTGGAAGATGCTCACAGAACTCAAAGAAACCATAGATCGAGTTGGACAGAAATCAGAAAACTCCAAACTGAAATAATAGGTCAACTAACAGATCTGGAAAAACTCAGTAACTGAATTGAATGACAACATGGATAACCTCTCATTTAGGGTAACAAAAGCTGAGGATAGAATTAGTGTTCTGGAAGATGAGATATATAACAACTCCATATAGCACAAGAGATTGGAAAAAAGCCTTAAAGCGAATGATTAGAAAATGGAAAATTATTCAAAGAATGTGAACATATGAAAATAGAAGTCTATGATAAGCTCAACAGAAACAACTTAAGAATCATTGGAGTCCCAGAGACCCAGGAAGAAAATCTCCAGGAACAATCAATGGTCAAGAACATCATTAAAGAGAAACTACCAGAGCTAAAGAACATGTGATCAAATCTTGCATGCCCGAATAGTACCAACTAAAAGAGACCCCAGAAAAAAACACCCCAAGACACATCCTAGTCACAATGACGAATCCGACAAATAGAGACAGAATTCTGAAAGTTGCAAGATCAAAAAGGGAAATTACATTCAAAGGAGCATCCTTGAGATTTACAGCACATCTGTCACAAGAAACACTCAAGGCCAGAAGGCAGTGGTGGGACACAGTGACAAAACTCAATAAAATAAATGCTTCGCCTAGAATACTGTATCCAGCAAAACTCACTTTTAGGTTTGAAGGAAGAATACATTACTTCACAGATAAACAACTGCTCAGAAACTTTACAGACTCAAAACTATCTCTCAAAGAAAAACTGAAAGACATACATTAAGACAAGACTGACCAACAGACACAACAAACTTTGACACAAAGAAGGCACTAAATCCCATGACAATTCTTTCTCTCAATGTCAATGGACTAAATGCACCTGTTAAGAGACACAGTGTGGCTAAATGGATTAAAAAGCTCAATCCAATCTTCTGCCACCTACAAGAAGTCAGAAAAAAACATAGACTCAAAACAAAAGGCTGGAGGAAAATCATCCAAACAAACAACACACACAATAAAGCTGGAGAGGCCATATTAATATCAGATGATGCAAACTTTATATCAGGAAAGTTGTAATAGACAAAGATGGACATTTTGTATTAATCAAGTGATATGTATAGCAGGAAGAAATCACTCTCCTAAACATATATGCACCGAATGAAGGACCAGCAAAATATTTAATACAATAGTTGACAAATCTGTAAAAGAATATCAATAACAACACAATAATTGTGGGAGACCTCAACACAGCTTTGTCAACACTGGATAGGTCAACCAGACTGAAACCCAACAAGAATATACTAGACCTGAAAAGAGTAATAGAAGAAAGACAGCTAGTAGATAAATATAGGACACGCAACCCCCAATATTTTGGATAAACATTCTTCTCCAATGTACAGGGGCATTCTCCAGGATAGATTACATGCTGGCACATAAAACATACCTTCATAATATCAAGAGGACAGAAATTTTGCAGGCTACCTTCGCTGACCACAAGGCTATAAAATTATATGTGAATTCCAAAGGGACACAGAAGAAAACCTTTAACACCTGGAATTTAAACAGTCTCATACTGAGTAATCATTAGGTCTGAGATGAAGTCAAAGAGGAAATCAAAATTTCCTGGAGATAAATGATAATAAAGACACAAACTATCAGAACCTATGGGACACAGCAAAAGCAGTTCTGAGTTGCAAATTTATAGCTTTGAAAGCACATATCAGGAAGAAGGGGCCTACATGAATAACTTAATGACACAGCTCATAAAATTAGAAAGTGCTCAATGGAAGGACCTAAAAATAGGAAGACAAAAGTAAATAACAAAGCTGAGAAAAGAACAACAATGTGGAAACCAAAAAAACAATCTGAAAGATCAACAAAAGCAGAAGTTGGTTCCTTGAAAAAATTAACAAGATTGATAGACAATTAGCAAAACTAACAAAGAAAGAGAGAAGCTTGATAACTCAAATTAGAAATGAAAAAGGGGATATCATTACCTATATTGCAGAGATTCAAAGGGTAATCAGAAACTACTTTGAGAAACTCTATGCCACTAAAAATGAGAACCTGGAAGAAATGGATAAATTCTTGGATGTTTATAACCTTCTATGGTTGAAAAAAGAGGATGTAGCATATCTAAAAACCCCCATCACTATTGATGAAATTAAAATGGCAATAAAATGTCTGCCCCAAAACAAAAGCCCTGGGGCTGGAGAGGTGGCTCTAGAGGTAAAGTGTCTTTCTAGCAAGCGCTAACCAAGGAAGGACCATAATTCGATCCCCTATGTCCCATATGGTCCCTGAAGCCAGGAGTGATTTCTGAGCGCTGAGCCAGGAGTAACCCCTTAGAATCAAACTGGTGTGCCCCCCCAAAAAAAACATAACAATGACAAAAGTCCATGCATGATGAATTCACTCATGAGTTCTTTCAAACCTTTCAAGAGGAACTATTACCAATCCTGGGAAGACTCTTTCATGAATTCGAAAAAAATGAGAACACTTCCAAATAGATTTTATGAAGCCAACATAACCTTGATCACCAAACCAGTTAGAGATGCTACCAAAAAAGAAAATTACAGACCAATATTCCTGAAGAACACAGATGCAAAGAACCTCAACAAAATCATTATAATCAAGTAGATTTCATCCCAGGAATGCAAGGATGGTTTAACATCTGTAAATCTATCAACATAATACACAACATCAACAACAAGAAAAGTAAAAATCACATGATCATATCAATACTTGAAGAGAAAGCATTTGATAAGGTCCAACATCCATTCTTGCTCAAAACTCTCAGCAAGATGAGAATGAAAGGAACCTTTCTCAATATAGTTAAAGCCATCTACCACAAGCCAGTGGCAAATATCCTCAATGGAGAAAAACTAAAAGCCTTTCCTCTAAATTCTGGTACAAGACAAGACTGTCTGCTCTCACCACTCCTATTCAACATAGTATTGGAAGTACTTGCTTTAGTGATCAGGCAAGAAAAAGATATCAAGGAAATTCAGATAGGAAAGGAAAAAGTTAATTTCTCAGTGTTTGCTGATGACATGATATTATACTTAGAAAACCTTAAAAAAAGTTTCTAGAAAAACCAAAAAGCTTCTAGAAACATTAGACTCATATAGCAAGTTGTCAGCAAAAATCAATGGCCTTTCTTTCTTTTTTTTCAATGGCCTTTCTATACACCAACAATAATAGGGAGAAATGGATATTAAAAATAACCCCATTCACATTACTGCCACACAAACTCAAATATCTTGGAGCCAACTTTACTAAAGATGTGAAGGACATATACAGAGAAAACTATAAAACCTTACTTTAAGAAATAGAAGAGGACACAAGGAAATGGAAACACATACCTTGTTCATGGATTGGCAGGAATAACATCATTAAAATGGCAATACTCCCAAAGCATTCTACAGATTTAATGTGATCCCTCTAAAGTTACCCATGACATTCTTAGAACAGTGGATCAAGCTCTTTTGAAATTCATTTGGAACAATAAACACCCTCAAATAGCTAAAACAAGCCTTGGGAAAAGACATATGGGAGTCATTACTTTCCCCAACTTTAAACTGTATTACAAAGCAATAGTTATCAAAATAGTATGGTATTGGAATAAAGACAGACCCTATGATCAGTGGAATAGACTTGAGTACTCAGAGAATGTTCCCCAGGCATACAATCACCTAATCTTTGATAAAGGTGTAAGAAATCATAATGGATCAAAGAAAGCCTCTTCAACAAGTGCAGTTGGCAAAACTGGATAGCCACTTGGAAAAAATGAACTTAGACCCCCAGCTAATATCATGTACGGAGGTAAAATCCAAATGGATTAAAGATCTCAATTTCAGACATGATGCCATAAGGTATATAGAACAACACAGAGGTAAAAACAGTTCATGACATTGAACTAAAGTCATCTTCAAGGAGGGAACTGCACTCTCCAAACAAGTGAAAGCAGAGATTAACAGATGTGAATATACTAAGCTGAGAAGCTTCTTCACCTCAAAGAAAATAGAGCCCAGGATACAAGAGCCCCCCACTGAGTGGGAGAAACTATTCACCCAATACACATCAGTTAAGGAGCTAAACTCCAAAATATACAAGGCACTGACAAGAAAAAAAAATCGAATTCCATCAATAAATGGGGAGAAGAAATGAACACTTTTATAAAGAAGAAATACAAATGGCCAAAGGCACATGAAAAAATGCTCCACGTCACTAATCTTCAGGGAGATGCAAATCAAATAACTATGAGATACCACCTCACACCCCAGAGATTGGCACACATCACAAAGAATGAGAACAAGCAGTGTTGGCAGGGATATGGAGAGAAATGAATTCTTATCCAACTGGTGGGAATGCCGTCTAGTTAAACCTTTCTGGATAGCAATATGGAGATTCCTCCAAAAACTGAAAATTGAGCTCCCATACAATCCAGCTATACCACTCCTAGGGATATACCCTAGGAACACAAAAATACAATACAAAAATCCCTTCCTTACACCTATATTCATTGCAGCACTATTTACCATAGCAAGACTCTGGAAACAACCAAGATGCCTATCAACAGATAAATGGCTAAAGAAACTGTGGTACATATACACAATGGAATATTATGTAGCCGTCAGGAGAGATGAAGTCATGAAATTTTCCTATACTTGGATTTAATGAAATCTATTATGCTGAGTGAAATAAGTCAGAGAGAGAAAGATGTAGAATTGTCTCACTCATCTATGGGTTTTAAGAAAAATGAAGACATTCTTGCACTAACTTTTAGAGACAAAAGAGAGGAGGGCTGGAAGGTACAGACAATTTCATGAACCTCACCACAAAGAGTGATGAGTTTAGTTAGAGAAAAAACTACATTGCGAACTATCCTAACAATGAGAATGTATGAGGGAAAGAGAAACCCTCTCTAGAGTACAGGTTGGGGCGGGGTGTATAGGAGGGACATTTGGGTCATTGGTGGTGGGAATGTTGCACTGGTGATGAGGGGTGTCTTTCTATATGACTGAAACACAACCACAATCATGTTTGTAACCAAGATGTTTAAATAAAAGATATTCTTTGAAAAAAAAGAGAGAGAGGAGGGCTGGAAGTTCTAGTTCACTACATGAAGCTCATCATAAGGAGTGTTGAGCGTATTTAGAAAAATAACTACATTGAGAACTCTCATAACAATCTGAATGAATGAATGTGGGAAGTAGAAAGTCTGTCTTCATTACAGGTGGGGGTAGCAGAGGAGGAGTGAGATTTGGGATCAAAAATAAAAAGAAAGTTTTGACACAGAATTGAAGCCTTTGGTATATAGACAATTTAACATAGGAAAGAAGTTTCAAAAACAAATCAAATAAAGATATCCGGAGAAAGATCCTTCAGATCAATTACTTGATAGGGCAAATGCTGAAGGATGCTAAACCTGAAATATATCTCTGTGTGTGTGAGTGTGAGTGTGTGTTTGTGTGTGTGTAAGAGAGAAAGAGACAGAGAGACAGAGAATTCTATTCAGAAGTAAAAGACAGGATTTTTATGGGATGAGTCTTGAGTGCAACTAGAACATATACTACTGATGGTTAAGAGGAAGTCATGGCAGTAGGGCATGTCGGAAATGGTACTACTGATAGACAACTGTAAAAGATGACAATTTACATTAAAAACACCACATGAGATCTAAAATAACAAGTATTATTAAAGAATATCTTATTAATTCACCATTGAACCTCAAGCAACTGTAATCTCTGATCAGTTCTCAGAGATTTACTTGAAGTAAAATGATTTTTTAAAATAATTATTGTGGTCAAAGTGAATTACAAATCTTTCACAGTAATATTTAAGACATATAGTGATAATGAATGAGGGAGATTCCTACCACCAGTGCTGTCCGCCCTCCACCCCTGTTTCCAGTATGCATTCCACTTCTCCTTCTTTTACCTCCATAATGCTAGTGCAACTGTTCCCCTCTTGTACAGCTTATTGTAGATTGGGTATCGATTCTGTTGTCATTGACTTTAGAAATGATTTTTTAAAAAATTCTCTAGCTAAGAAACAGGTATGGAAAAAAGTGATTTAAATAAAACCTATTCATCTTATTCTCTACTCCAGAGATAATCAACTTCCTGAAATTATGAAATGTAGAAGATTTATGATTTAAAATTTTGAATCATCAATGTAAAACACATGATGTAGGGGCCCGGTAGATAGCATGGAGGTAAGGCGTTTACCTTTCATGCAAAAGGTCATCAGTTCGAATCCTGGTGCCCCATATGGTCCCCCATGCCTGCCAGGAGCAATTTCTGAGCATGGAGCCAGGAGTAACCCCTGAGCGCTGCCCGGTGTGACCCAAAAACCAAAACCAAAACCAAAACCAAAAACAAAAAAAAAACATGATGTAAAAGCAAATGTGATTACAATGGGCTAGATACTTGTTTCTATTGGGGAATGAGGTGGATCAGGATTGAAACAACAAGAGCATCTTTAATCAACCAGGTAAATTACTGTCTGCATATGAATAAAACATCATTGGTTTTTCCTTTGTGAAAAAAACTCTTATCAGTGGGTCTTAAGTCATTTTTGCTCACAGGGTCTTTGAGGCATCAGAGGAAAAAATACCATATTACATGAATCTTACCACAAAGAGTGGTGAGTGCAGTTTGAGAAATAACTACACTGCGAACTATCATAACAATGTCATGTGTGAGGGAAGTAGAAAGCCTGTCTCGAATACAGGTGGGATGTGGGGGATGGAGATGGGGGCACTAGTGAAGGGAATGCTTCACTGGTGAATGGAGGTGTTCTTTTTATGACTGAAACCCAACTATAATCATGTTTGTAAACATGGTCTTTAAATAAATATATTATTTATTAAAAATGGAAAAATACCATATTACAGTAAAAGTAAAAGAGAGAAGAGAAATTTCAGGAATGGTATTTTACATGAACTTATACAGTTATATATGTAAACTTATACAGTTATATATGTAAACTCTTCAAGATTTAAATCAATATGTATCTCTTTCTGAGATGGGTCCCATATATGTCTTACCTGTGAGCATTCTTTAGTCAGACATGGACTAGGCTCATTTGGGATTAGGTGAGGCATACATGCTCCTATATTACTGCTTCTTTTTTCACTTTAACTTTAATTTTTGATGAATTTGATCAAGGAAAAATAATTATCTTTATGTGTCAATTAAAATTATATATATATACATATATACTTTGGGTTTGGGGACACATGTGACCATTCTCAGGGCTTACTCAGGCACTGCACTCAGTTCATTCCTGGTAGTGCTCAGAAGATCCTGTGTGTTGTTTAGGATCAAACCCATATTAACTACGTGCAAGACAAGCACACTAGTCACTGTATTATCTCTCCAGCCCCTAAATTGTTTTGAGTATAAAATATTTATAGATAAGTTTCCTTTAGGGACATTTAATAGGACAGATTCAGGTGCTACTACATTTCAGTAAAGGTGCCAGAGAATTTCAAAACAGCTTGTAGCTACTTAACTGTTATATATAGAAAATAGGTTGGAATTACTCAAAGAATCTTTCTAGAGTGATCAATGTCTAAACTAACTTGTGTTGTCTTTGGTGTTTTATCTGCCTTGCAAATGCCATTTATTCCAGGAAGGTAGGCTCTGGGATCTATCCTTGTGTGTGTCTTTGTCCACTTACAATGAGCAGTCCCATCTCTCCAACAATAACCAACATCCATGTGGTAGTAATCTAAATTAGTAAACTGAAATGAATTTTTAGATTATTCATTGTTGAGGAGGGTGGGTGCCATATTAACTAACTCAGAAAACATAATGCCATTATTGGTGAGTTATAGCAACTAGAAGTAGCAAATATTTTTCATGGTGCTGGGGCTGTGCTCATTGATAGAGCATGTGACTAGCATGTATAGATCACCTGGGTTTGATTCTTGGCACAGCAAAAAAACAATATGATACCCATATTGACATTAAATTATTGGTCATTAAAAACATCATCAATAACAACAACAAACACACTTAAAAACAAAGCTGGGAACAAACTCTTAATAGGGCAAAACAAATTTAGTAAAAAGCATTGATTAAAACTAAAGAAACAGGGGCTGGAGAGATAGCATGGAGGTAGAGGATTTGCCTTGCATGCAGAAGGACAATGGTTTGAATCCCGGCATCCCATATGGTCCCCTGAGCCTGCCAGGAGTGATTTCTGAGCGTAAAGCCAGGAGCGCTACCAGGTGTGACCCAAAAACCAACAAAAACAAAACAAAATAAAACAAAAAAGCTAAAGTCACAAGTTTTAGATTAGGATGATGAAGGTGGACCTTCTTGGATTTGTTGACTTCTCCTTTATCTTCACTAAATTTTAATTTTATTTTGCTTCTGTGGCCACACTCTGCTGTGCTTGAGGCTTTCTCCTAATTCTGTATTCAGAAATCATTCCAGGCAAGTTTAGGAGATTATATAGGGTGCCAAGAAAACACAAGTCAGCTGTGTGCAAGTCAAGAATCCTATCCACTATACTATCTATCTAGTCCTGAATGAAATTTTTTATTACTAAAAGTTGAGCGAGAAAAAGGTTTTCCTTTTTTTTGGGGGGGGGGTCACACCTGGTAGCGTTCAGGGGTAACTCCTGGCTCTATGCTCAGAAATCGCTTCTGGCAGGTTTTGTAGACCATATGGGACAACAGGATTTGAACCACTATTCTTCTGCTTGCAAAACAAATGCCCTACCTCCTTGCTATCTCTCCGGCCCCAATTTTTCCATTCTTAAAATAATTATTTTCCTTAACATTAGGATGGAAACCAGGGTATTACACACATACAAGTGCTCTACCACTGAGCCAAATACCTAGCCATTCTTATGGGTAGATTTAGCTCAAATGAGTCCAGATTATATCTGGTGGTACTTACCAGAAATGCAACTAAGTACCTGATCTGAGATTTTGAAATATTTACAAGTGTAATCATGCATTATGGATGTTTATAGAGACATTCTTATAGATAGCAGACTGGCAAAAATGGAAACTGTATTTATATTACATCTGCTATCTTTCTTGGTTTTGTCAATGTGTCTAAGCTGATTTCCCTTTTCTTTGCAAATCTGTTTCCTGAATGAAGAATCAGTATTACAAGTTAAACAAAGTCTATGAACTACTGGGACCAGAAAGTTTCATCCTGTTTTTCTCATAAGTATTCATTCTTGTGCAGTAAATCTCAGAAGGCACTAAGTTGTGGAACAGGTTTCCTAAGTGCTACTCAACAGCTACCAGATGGCTCCAAGAGGCTGTAGGCTGCTGCCTGGTATGGATATTCCTCCTCCATGGAACAAAGGCATCTGGGTATCTTGTGCTAAAGTTCCCAGCACGTGTTCCATGTGTAAGGCCAAGAGCAGCTTCAGCTGCATTTCATGCCGCTAGTATATATTTAGTGCCCTGTCTACAAAAGGCAGACTGAGGGCATGTGCAGATGTGACAGAAATGGGTAGGCCAAAAGGGCAGACAAAATACATATGTACCATATGTTGAAGCAATACAGAATGTTCTTTCTGATGAAAAAGTATACACAACATATGTAGTCATGGCCACCACATCACACAAAAATTTTTCCAGAAAAAGAGCTAGTTTAGATTTATGACCTGGTACTAGTAACAAAACTTTTTTATTTTTGCTTTTGGGCCATACCTTGCAGTGCTTACTCTTGGCTCTAAGCTTAGGGTTCATCTCTGGAGGGGCTCAGGAGGACCATAAGGGGTGCCAGAGATTGAGCCTGGGTTGACTACTTGGCCATCTTGGTAGGCACAAAACCTTTTTCCCACAACTTTCTAAAATCCTTGGGGAATATGTGCCATATTAAGGTTTTCAGAAATTTAATAGTGCTCTGAGTTAGTTAACAGATTAAAATATACTCCTTATCTAAGAGATGATACAACATCACTTTCAAAACTAACCATTGTAATACTCCTGCTTGAGAAGCTTACTTTAAACCAAATGCCACTTTTAAACAACAAGCAGTTCAGGAGCAGAGCTGGTCCAGATGTGCTACTCTAGAAGGCAAAAGTTTTCTTCACCCAGACTCTTTCCTACATCATTTTTAGTAGGGCTTTCCTTGGTGTTTCTCTGAGGAATTCTGAACACCAAATTCCCTCTGAAAAAAATCCCTTTGGTAGGAATTCTGATGACTGCAAGAGTTAGTATTGAGTTACTGAGGTCCAAAGGAATTATGAGAATCTAGGTAAACACACCATAAAAGACTGATGAACACAATCCCCATGTCTCAGTCAAAATGCAGGAAGGAAAAAAGGGTTCAGGCTCTGCAAACACTATTCTCCGATCAAATTCCCCTCCTCGCAGGCTGCGATTCTAAGAGAAACAAGATTGTAGATTTGATAGGAAGGGCAAAGACATAATTAGAAACAGTGGAAGACAAAGATTCCCCTGCATTATAATCCTCCTAGTTGAGGTAATGAGGTGGAAAGGGTCAGTGATACTCCTCAGACAATTATTAATACTCAGACCTGCAAAATCACCTCTTCAAAGGATGCAGAGACTGTCCAAAGGCACTCCAACCCAAAAATGGAAAATAAAGAAAAGACTGGGCCATAGGTAAGATAGTGAGTCTTGAACAAAGATGAAAGTGGGAGCAAGAGTGGTTCATTGGTACTGTGGAAGAGCCATGGAGGGTTCAGACCTCTTGGGAAGTTCACATGTCTTTCATCTCTGTGGAGACTTCTCTCCATGTCCACAGAGGAGGCAGAGGCAGCAAGTCAGGAGCAAGAGCATACACAAGAAGTGATGAAGAGGTGTGTGGGGGACACTCCTGAGAAGAGACCAAGTGCCTTTAGTAAATAGAGAAGGTGAGGAAATGGGATTCTGTACACATATGTGCTGTGCTTTAGGCTCCCCATTCCTCAAAAAAATTTTTTTCAAAGCATTCAGGACATCTCACCTTGCCAAGGCAAGGTTTGATAGCTAGAGAGTGGAGATATGTACCTGGTGGTATATGGAGAAATGGCAGTGGAGTGAGAGGGAGCTTGGGTCCTGGGATCAGACACAACTTTCTGCTCTTGCCCAGTGGAAGTCAGTTTGGCTTGCAGAAACAAGAAAAGAAGTACCTGGCTTTAGAATGATCTGCTTGTATACTCTTCTTTCTGATGGCCTGCTAGTGAGCAGGTGAACACAGGAAGAGAGACCAGAAGTGTGTGTTTGTGCAAGCAAAGGATGTAGCTTTCTTCTGCACAAAGGAATCAGACCCAGGGATCTGGGTGTCAGGTGTTTGTATGATGAATGACAGAGAAAAACTCCTGAAGTGGTATTTCTTAAGAAGCATTCTTCATCTCTCTGAGTCCTTTTGTCACACTGGAAAAGGGCACAGAGTCACTCATCTGTTACTTGTTCTAGTTTACAAAAGCCACATTTGCCAAAATTCAGGAACCAGACTGCTGATGATGTTACAAGCTCAGCATTTGGAGGGAGAATTAGAGGAGTGAACCTGTAGAAGCCAGCTTGCCTGCTGGCTCCCTCAGAAACTCACTTTCTTCAAGTGTGTACAAATTGGATAGACACGAAGAGATACAAATAATTACTGGCTCAGTTTTCTCTTCTCAGCCACAATTAACAAGTCTGTTGAGGTGAAGGCACTATGTCTACTACAGGGATTCAGCAACTTGCAATATATATATTATATATATTATATATATATTATATATATAATATATATTATATATAATATATATAATATATAACATATATAATATATATATATTGCAAGTTGCTGAAATTACATATATATATTTTTTTTCCTTCTGTTTCGTCAGTTCCCAGGTGCAGATGATGAAACAGTACCAGGAGTTACATGTGGTCTGGGACCATCAGCACTGATGTTTTCTCCAGATTTATCCAGAGCAACCTAGCGTTAGGAGCTGTCTCCAGTTCTTTGAAGAAGCTAAAGCAAAGCAAAGCAAAGCAAAGTGATAAGGCTCCCAGCTCTCCCTAAGAATTTCTCTCAGCAGAATTGTGACTGAGTCTGTTTCCCTTTGCAATTTTTGCTGCAGGACCAAAGCATTTCCAAGATGGGGGTAGGGGGACTGAGGACCAGCATTCCAGGCCTTCAGGAAGAATTAATCACTGGTGACCTTCTCTGCCATTCCTTTCCCTAAAATTCCCATGAGCCAGAGGGTGAGAGATGTCAACACACATTTAGCCTGTAAGAGTAATCAAATTCTCATGTTCATAACAAAATTGTTTAGAGGGCTTTCAGAGCACAAGGAAGATATGTGATACATTGGGAGGGCCCTGTTGGAAGGGAATTTAAAGTGTCTAAGGTGGCGTAGTGGAGGAGCGAGTAACTGCTATATGTGGAAGGGTGAAGGCCAAAGCTTACATCCATGTAGACTGTGTGAGCAAACAGAGATTTATCACGATCACCATCACTCAATCAAGTGGTCAGTTATTCTGTAAGCACCATCAGTGACACTCTCAGTTGCAACAGTAACAGAAGCACAAAGAAAAATATTTCAGGGGGCCCAGGAGATAGCATGGAGGTAAGGCATTTGCCTTTCATGCAAAAGGTCATCGGTTCGAATCCCGGTGCCCCATATGGTCTCCCGTGCCTGCCAGGAG
>PVKC010023804.1:0-17292 GCA_004027635.1 Crocidura indochinensis
AGTTCTTTTCTGAGATCTAGCATCAATTGCTTTCTGTAAGTATCTGAAATTAAGTTATGTCTTAATGTGTGCAGTTGATATCTCAGTCCAAAAAGTCATGTGTATTCAGTGAACGTCAATATTTCTTACTAGTCATTGTGTGTCTGAGATGATAGAAGGCCTGAACTAGGGACTTGCTAATTAAAATCTTCATATATAGTTTTAATAATGCAGTTAGACTTATATCTGACAAGAGTATTGTCATCCTCTCTCTTTTGTCTCTGTCACTTGCCCCTCAATAGACTTCTCTGCCAAAATGTGGCAATGATCTGTTTTTTGTGTGAAAGGTCTAGAGAAAGTTTAGTGATCAGGGACCAGAGCAGTGGCGCTCGAGGGAAGGCCTTACAAGCGCTAGCCTAGGACAGACCAATGAGTGTGGCCAAAAAATAAAAACAAACAAGCTTAGTGATCACCATTAAGGAGAATGGAAACTCAGTAGAAGTTAGGTGGGAATTTCTTCCATATAACATGATGTAAAGGGGCCCGGGAGACAGCATGGAGGTAAGGCGTTTGCCTTTCATGCAAAAGGTCATCGGTTCGAATCCCGGTGCCCCATATGGTCCCCCGTGCCTGCCAGGGGCAATTTCTGAGCATGGAGCCAGGAGTAACCCCTGAGCACTGCCGTGTGTGACCCAAAAAAAAAAAAAAAAAAACATGATGTAAATGAATAAGAAGAGTAGAAGCAAAATTACTGAAGGAAAGAGACAGGGAGGCTTACTTTTCTTTTTTAAAAAGATATAACACAGTGACTTGAAGTGCTGTTTCTAATAAGTTATTTCATACATTCAATGTTCCGACATCAGCCCCTCCACCAGTGTGACCTTCCCTCTACCAATGTAGCCTATGTTCTACCCACCACTCAAGTCTGCCCCATTAGCAGGCACAATTTTACTTCATATTGCTTGTTATAACAAAAAGGCAAATGGAATTTTCAAAAGATAGATCAATAAAAGTCAATTTATAATGATTATATGTCTCACAAGAGTATTACTAAAGACATTTTCTGAGGATTACTGAGCTGATTGGTTGGTGCTAGTTGGAAGGTTTTAACTTTCTCACCTGCCAGTGCTATTTAGAAGGGTGCTCCTACTCTTGACAAAGTCTAACATAATGCAAAGTTAGAGTTTACAGAAGAATCTACTCGTGCTGGGAAGATTGTTCAGAGCTTGAATAATAAGAAAAGATAAAATCAAGTGGTTCATAGTAACTGAGATTAAGTGAAATAAGTCAGAAGAAGGATAAATAAATGACCAAACTCATTTTTCTAGTTTAGAGAGAAAACAAAAAAGGAAACAAGCATTTTATGATGACAAACCCATGACTTTGGAGATTATCAAGCATTGTGTTTGTGGTAGAAGATTTTTGGAAGGGAAGGAAAAGGCTGACGAGCAGTAACATATAGAAAGACATACAGGGTCTTGGGTATTTTGGTGGTAGTGATGTATATTTAATCTACTCTGTACATTAAACTAAAAATGTAGACAGTATTGTAAATTTGTTATCTCAACTACAATTATAAAAAATTGCGATTGAAGGAAAAGTTTGTATTTAAATAATAATTGAAAATACTTTATCTGAGTTAATTTAAACTATTTTGGAGAGGGTATTGGAGAGATAAGACAGTAGGTAAGGCCTCACTGGCAAAACTCGGATTTCTGAGGCTCTCTGTTATCAAGTTGGACAACATGTGATTCAAAAGAACACGTTGGTGTAGGGCTGTGGATATTGATCCAGTTATACACATATCACCTGACTGATGGCCAGGTTTCATTGGGCTACCCAAGAAATCTTAACAGCATCCCTTTCTCCCTTACCACTCTTAGTCTCCAAGGCATTGTGGAAGGTGACGATGGACAAGGGCTGCTTTATCGAATTGTATGTGTCCTTAACCTAAAGTGCCTTGTCTTGACCAGGAGGGGCAATAATGGTGGGCAGTGATGGACTGACACTTGTGTCTACTACTAATATGGGACACTTGTTTAACTGCTCCTTGTCCCCACAGCCATTCCGCTGTGCCCATTGCCATTACTCCTGCAACATATCTGGCTCTCTAAAGCGGCATTACAACAGGAAGCACCCCAACGAAGAGTACACCAACGTGGGTACTGGAGAACTTGCAGCAGATGCACTCATCCAACAAGGTAGTTAACTTGCCTCCCTTTGGGGGTTGCTTACTTCTGAGTATTTGAACAACTGCTCCTTCTTCTGATCCAGGCCTAATCATCATGTTAATTCATCATCATCACAGTTGTCATCCCTCCCCCATAGTAACTTTATTATTGCTACTTATTGCTGAAATAATGTTAAAACAAATTTAATGGAAATTTAAAGTGAGAAAAGTCATTTTCCCCACCCTATTCTCTCCCCATAGCATTTATGTTGAGTTTACCTTCTGTTCTTTCTCTATACATACCTTTGCATCAATTTAAGTTTATGTTTTCTTTACTAAACATTAATTAATGTGAGCATTTTCTTTTCCTTCAGGACCCTGTTTTCCTAATTTTAGCATTAAGTTGGAAGTACCCACTTTTTAACATACTCATGCTGTTGAACATATGGACTTTCAGATTTTTCTTTTATTGCAATTATAAATAATGCTATGGTAAAATACGTATAGATCATTTCTTTAAATTATCTAAAAATATTGACTAAGTGCTTTAATTACTATTTGCCCTGCAAAAGGAAAAACCATTTAGAACGTTTAAATTAATGAGAATAGATGAAAACCTCTAATACTGCACAGTTGGGTAGGGAGTCTTTGCTTATATTTTCAATAAACAACAAGATATTCCCACTTGAGAATGTTTGGCTCCTGTGCTGTATATCAGAAGTGCCGTTATATTTATATCTGCACTTTGGTAATTTAACTGAAAAATGATTGTAGCCTACAGTATGCCAGTTGCTACTTTTTCCCAAGTCCCACGACTCTCTGAAGCGGAAGACAGTTTTAGAAATCTGCCAGAAGCAAACAGAGATGTGGGATTGTCAGTTCTCTGCAGCTGGGGATGCTCAGCATTTTCCAATTCAGCATGAAGCTCCTCTTGCTCTAATCACCATGAAATGCATCTAAATGTAAAACAAGTGAATTGACTCTATCCTTCAGCACTTTCGGTGGCAGGGCCAATGTAACAAATAGATGAACATCATAAAAATCTCAGGATAATTGTAAAGCCATCCATCTGAGGTAACAGGCAGCATGTACATTGAGTTTTCTTTAATGGCAGTTTTTGTTCAGCCGGAGAGCAAGATAATGTGGTGGTGGACGTTGGGTGGGGGTGCCCTTTGTTATAGGGGAAGGATTCAAATTGCCCGAAATCTTTTTTTTTGGGGGGGGTGGTACCATCTGGGCACCTTAATTAATTTTTCCACTTTAGACCTAGGAATGAAGTTTATAGTAACCATGTTACAGTTATCCTGATACATGGAGACTGCCAGAAGTGATTCCCAAGTGTAGATTCAGGAGTGAGTTCTGAGCACAGCTGGCTGTGGTCCCCAAACAGATAAACAAACAAGCAACATATCCAAGACCACGAGAGCCATTGCATTGTTTTTTATGCACCTTATTCTTGATGTCCAGGAATCAATAGATTGCCTTTGCATCACAGTAAATAGTTGGAGTAGTGGGCTAGAGATTCATTTTAACATTCTTGGATTGAATTGGTAAGAAATAGACATTTGCCAGTGCTGTTGGGACAAGCTTAGGCATCTGATTGATGATATATCATTGCTTGGTGCTTCAAAACTTTCATCATTGCTTTGCAGAAAAATATGCTGAGGTTGAGCTGTTTCATGTCCTAAGTTTTCTGTTAAATTTCAGAAAGATTCTCTATAATCAGTTGACATTCCTTGGCAGGGTCTGAATTTTATTTTTAGTCTTTGCAGGAGAATTTTTGCTCTTAGTTTTGGTTTTAATCTTTCATATATATACATCAGACTCACTTCATATTTAAACATATTTTTACATAATTATATTATATACCATGTAATCGCTTACAAGATAAGAAGCAACCAAATACCTTAGCTCTTAAGAAATATTATTTATATTTATGTCTCAGAAGAATTGTATGAGTATTGAGCATTGAACCAGTTTAAAAATCTCAGACATTACAAAACTAACAAAATATTTATGTCTAGAAGAGGAAAAAGGATAAATAGAAAAAGTAGGACTATATTAAAAGATTGTGGTGGAAAATGCCAATTTTTTTCTTTAATTTCAAGTCATTCTCCCCATGATTTTATTTTTGTTTTTTATTCATTTCACAATAAACAAATAAGTAAAAAAAAACACCAAATCTTTGATCCTCCCCCACCTCAAATATCAAAAACAAAATAAAAACTTTATAATTTCTTATTTTGATATGGAGCAATATGTGTTAAAATGATGACATTAAAACATGAATATTTTTCTAAAAATGGTGCTATAGTCTCCTAAAAATCAAATGCATTGATTTCTTGTTTAATGCTTCTCACCCTCTGTGACTTACAAAAAATATATATTCCTAGAGAAGATGTTTCCATTCACTGAGCTTAGAAATTTGGGGACCATGTCAATGACTAGGATGATAGGCTGCAAAAGGCCAAGATGTTACCAGAACAGAACACTTCTGATTCTGTGCATTACTACAGGAGGAAACCATATTATTATTTTTCTGTTTGTGTTGCTTTCAGTATATTCCAGAAACCTACTAGAATGAATCCTGTGCCAGTAATTCCCACCCTCCCACCCCTTATAATCTACTATAAAAGAAAGCCAACTCTCCTAGAACTGGAGAACCCAATTGATAGAGTTTCTCAATTTCATTGGTGTAATATTTCCTATATGACCCATTTCAGGCTCCCAACATGGGAGTACACAAACAGGTGGGAGGAGATGTGCTGTCCTGACTGGTGAACTGGATCTATCAACTTCAGAGCTCTTCTGGAAGCTGATAGATTGCCAGCATTGCATCCTTTTTAGAAGCCTGGTACTTTGGGCAATTAGATGTGTATTGAATGCTGTGTATTTTTTACCTCCTGTTTGCATTTTATATACTTCTGGTATTTTGAAAGAGATTGGACAATCTTTTTTATTACTCCCTGTCATTTACTTTCTCATTCATTAACTAATATGAATGAGGGATTTTCTTAAAAACAACAACACAACTTTTTTGTGATGTATTGCTTCAATGAGCCTTTCTCTTTTCTACATCAAGGTTCTTCCACTTTAGCTAGGGTCAGTAAATCAGGATGGGTGAGAAGTTTGAGGCATAAGGTGCCAAGATTCACAGTTAATAAGTTCCCTCTGGAACTCATGGCAAGCAACATAAAGAAGGGAATCAGGAATCTGGTCATTTTTCTCATATGAAGTCAAGGTATTCTTTTTAGTTACTCCATGTTTTTGGAAGAAGCACATAATTGGAAGTCAGAAAAACATGGAAATGGTATCTATGATTACTGAGACTCTTGACTCATTTCTGTTTTTCTGTTTGTTTTTTCTTTACTTGTTTTATTGATTGATTTTCCTGTGGTTTACATAACAGTAATAATGGTTTCTCATGCATATAATTCCAACTCCAACACCATTACCAGTAGACCTACAGCCTTCTCCTAATGACTCCAACACCCTTTCTTAATTCCCAGTCCTTCAATTGTGTGATCAGGACTCAGCGCAGCACTTTTTTTATTCTTTCTTTTTCTGTTGGATGGGGTACAGTGGGCACAGGTACACATCCTCAAAGAGGAGAGGCCAATACCTGTACAGTAAGTGTTTGATAAACAGTTCAGAAATACCATCGTGTTTATTTCCATTTGTGTTCCTTGTTCAATATGTTTCTCTTGATCTTCCTGTGTTCTTTATGTTGTAGTAGACATAGATAGGGACACGGTGCTAAAATACACTCTTGTCAAAGGCTTTGAAGGAGAGTGGAAAACAAAATAGTTGCATCACTTCTTAGTTTGAGGTTGAAGATTAGAAAATTCTTCCAAGGTTCCATTTCTGGAGTCTAAGTCTCTTCTGGTGACATCCATGCTACTCATAGTAGTAGAAGCATCTGCTTATGCCAGTGCTAACCCTCCTTTCACATACCTCTTTGATTTTTTGAAGAACTTGGAGATGGAGGGCCACATGTACTTGAAATTAGAGGAAGGCTTAAGAGAAAATATGATATTTAGCATTTGCTAAAATCTTACTTGAATTATAATTGATTTAGATGGAAATATATGCATAAATATATATGCATATGGGGTAAATTCTGTCTTGGTTGTTAACCTGTTAGAGAAAACAGTACTAGGAACTATCTGGTAATCCAAAATTCATTCATTTGATATTCATTCACTTTCATTTTAAAATTGTTTTTCTGAAGGAATGGTTTACCTACATTATTGGTAGGTTTTGTTGTGATCTGCATGTGAGCCATGTGATCTAGACCTTTGAGCTAACCCTGCGGCCTTATAATTTCTGTTTCAAAGTGGGGAATGTACAAGGAACTATTACCCAGGTCATAATGGGTCACCAAACTCATCCTGCAGTTAATGCCCCCTATAGTTTTCTCAATGTATGCATTTGTGGAGATGGGAGATGCATGGTCCTTTTCTAGATGCTGGTAAATTTACCTCTGCAAGAGGTCACATGATAGTAGGCTGAAAGGTTGCAGAGTGTACTATGTACTTGGTTTTACTCTTCGTCTTCAGAGTTAATCTGATCTGAGACAGACTCTGGAATGGTCTTTCCTTTGATTCTATAGAGGATCTCAGGTTCCAAAATTTGGGAGGAGTATGTGGGGGATTAGAAGTGATGGGAGGGACCTTGATATCTCCTTTTATCAAGTGTTCTAAAAAGGGACACTCACTCATAATAGAATGCACTTTGGTTTTTTTATCTGCTGTGTTTTTCCTTGCTATCTTTTTTCCTGAGATCTTTCAGTGACTAGGGGCTGGAGTTTAAGATGGAATTCAGATATCTGTGCATTCTATAGTCAGAAATTACCTAAGAGCATGCTGTGTTGTCAGGAACCCTTTACTTTGGTGCTTGCATAAGATTGATTCCCATTTGATTTCTATCCTTAATGTATTTTCAGGTGCTAAGCTCTAGCTGTGCCCTAGGACAGACTCTAAATTAAGAGATGATAGGAAGCGAGAGTGCTAACAAAATCCAATTCCATACTTAACTTGGTAGATTGTAAAATCAAATTGCCTTGAGTACCTGTATTAGTCTCCTATTGCTGCTGTAACAAATGATCACAAACATAGCAGTGGTTCTAAACAAGACACATTTATTTTCTTATTGTTCTGAAGATTACAGTCCAAGATGGGCATCAAGCTGAAGACAGTTGAGCTAATATTCTGTGTTCTTTCTCAAAAATTTTGGGGAATAATTTGTTTTCTTGCCCTTTTCAGCTTCTAAAGGCTGCCTACATTTCTTGGCTTGAGTTCCTTCTTCCATCTTTAAAACAGGAAAATAGCAGTAGTATTTCATAAAACATTATTATTATTATTATTATTATTATTATTATTATTATTATAATATAATTTTTGGTTTTTGGGTCACACTCAGAAGTGCTCAGGGTTACTCCTGACTCTAAGCTCAGAAATCACCCCTGGCAGGCATAGGGGACCATATGGGACACTGGGATTTGAACCACCATCCTTCTGCATGAAAGGCAAACGCCTTACCTCCATGCTATCTCTCTGGCCCCTTCATAAACCAATATGATGATCTTCTCTACTGTCTTTTTCTTATATGGTCCCTAGTAACCACATTAGACATAATGAATAATCCAGAATAATAATCCAGAAGAATCCCTAAAATCCCTTTTGTTCTTCATAAAATTACATACTTATTTTCGAGCTTCTATTATTCTTTTTTCTGAAAGTGTCTGCATTCAGACACTGAATTCTGAACTTGAGTTATTTTTGCAATTAGATGAGAAAATTAAGAACCAAGAGGAGAAGGAGTGACTGTGACTCATCTTAGTAATCGTGCACCGTGTGTTTCAGGCCAGACCAGGAGTTATATTATTAAATTGAAATTGAATTTTCAATAATGTCAGCTACCACAAAGAATTGCAAATATTTTAATGCCTGAAACTCCTCCAGAATATATTGCATTCCAAAAAGAGCAAAGGATGCCATGATCGATTTTTTAAATTGCTCCAGGAATCCTATTCTTTTGCTTGGTTTATCATTATGAGAAAATTGTGATTTGATGGTTTGCAGGCTTTAAAAAAAAATAAGTGCACTTAATATTAGCACTACAAGTCAATTCACTTAGTCTTCCCATGACCTTTACTGTGCATTGCCCAAGATTTTAATGAATTGAAATAGAAATTAATTTCTCCCAGCTCTGACGTCATTAATTGATGCAGTTCATTTAGATTACACACTTCTGTTTGTTGTTCTTTAATTAAAATTGCTGTGGCAAAGGTTGAAATTTCAATTAATGTGGGGAATTATGGTAGTAATTTTAATTTAAATGTAATATAAGAGTGTTTTTCTCCCTTAGAAGAATACCACAGAAGGATCTTTGTTTTTGTTTAAAAGCCCAAGATTAACCTTCAATAATCTTCATTACCCGGTAATGCTCAGGGATTCCTCCTGGCTATGAACTCAGAAATTGCTCCTGCAAGCCTTACCGCTTGCACCCCTACTCCAGCCCCACCCTTCAATAATTTTTGTGTGTGTTCATTGCTTTATATTAAGATTGTAATAGATGAAGCAGATTTAATTAGCAAAAGGAAAAAAATAAAGGTCCCACACTTTGGAGGATTCTGATGATTGAAGGAAAATACATTATTTTAGATGTTTGTATCATTTAGATATTAATGATAACAGAGGAGGTTGAAGTCTAAGTTTACTATTCTCTGGGCAAGAAAAACCAGGCATAATTGGTAGCATAGTTGATTTTGCCTTTAAAAAATACAGTGTGGCTGAGAAAATAACCATATCTTTGAGCTGCCTTTCTTTAGAACATTCTATAAATTCAGAATTTGGTGTCTACTGCCATTCTTCCTACTGATTCTGGCCCTGATTCTGTCATGTGCTGAATCTCCCGTAGGAGGTGAGAAAACAGCAGCTAAAGGAGCCAGCAGCTGTCTGGTTGATTTCCCTTTTTGCTCAAGACTATTTGGAGAATTACCCACCTCAGTTGGTAGATAAGAAAGTTCAATTACAGGACAGTGCATGTAGTATTGTAGTATTATACTGAATGAAATTGATTCAGGAGATTCAATACATCATAATGACATCTGGAAGATGCTTACATTGTAGATGATTTCCCCATGAGACTGTCTTGTTATTCTGTGATTTGTCAAGGCAGCATTGCCATCAGGAGAGATTCCTCTACTCACTTCAGGCTCCAGGGAGAAAGTGATAAATATCTGACATTGGGAAGTCTTACAGTACAAGAGAGGGTCCCACAGAGACAGGGGGGGGATTTTAGCAAGCACTCCCACAGCTTGTATCCTGACAGGGCAGAGCTTGGTCATTGCAAAAACCAAAGAAGAGACTAGGAGGACGAAAGTGCTAAGTCCAAAGATGGGTGTGGTCATGGTTACTCTTTAGGGGAGACCTGGGGAAGTGCCCACAAAGGCCCTCATGAAAGAATTGGGACTTAATTTTGATGCGATACAAAACTATTGGAGGATGTTTTCATCCCTCTGAGAAATGTGAATGAGAGTGACTCTTGGCAATGATGAAACCAGGATTGGGGGTAGTTTTCGACCCATACTGTGTTCTGGTAGAGTGGAACCAATGGTGGAGACACACAGTTACCAGGTGTTTCTTTCTGACCACAGCACAAGGTAAAGGCCCTCAGATGCCAACAGTTAGTTGATTCTGTTTTGCTGGATTATAGGACCTGAGAATAGGACTGTGATTGGCTTCTGGAGGTCCTAATTTCTGAAAACACTGCTGATTTTTGTCTGGTTCCTAATCTAGCTATATGTTACAAGTTTAGAAAACTCAAGCTTTTTTTTTTTTTTTTAACCAAAACTTAACATTCTCTTCTTTAACATTTTTTCTTTTCTTTTTCTTTCTTTTGGGGGGGGGAGGGGGTGTTCGGGGCCACACCCGGCAATGCTCAGGGCTTACTCCTGGGTCCATGCTCAGAAATCGCTCCTGGCAGGCTCAAAGGACTAACTCCCGGGTCTGTCCCGAGTCTGCCGCGTGCAAGACAAACTCCCTATCTCTTCGGCCCTTTTATTTTCTTATTTTATTTTTTATTAAGGCATTCCAACACTTCCCAAAGCATAAGCAAAATTTAATGAGTTCACCAACCAGTGACATTTCAGGTCAGAGACATTTTTTTCATTTGCCCTTTATTGGAGATTTCACATAGGGATTTATGGCAGTGACTTAGCTTCCAATGTAAAAGAAACCGATTCTGGATGCTGGCCTTTATGTTTAGGGACAAAGGCATTGAAAAAAAAGCAGCCATTATTCATCTGTTGTTTTTGTTTTCTTCATTGTTATTTTCAAGTGAAAGGACTTAAGCCTAAATCAATTGGGCTAAGGGTGCTGTGTCACTCATCTTATTTCTCTTGCTATCTAAAAGTTTACATATATATTAAGTTCTCTGTGAATGCCATTAAGTGATTTTTTTAAATAATTATGTTTTAAATTCTCTGCTCTGAAAGACATAGTGTATTCTAACCATAGAATAATGTGGATCGAGGGCAAATATTTGAGATAAAATATCGTATTTTTTAAATTTGAGGCATTTGCCAATTTATGTGCTATGAACGAACACTTTTCTCTCTGTGCTGACAGGTGGTTTGAAGTGTCCTGTTTGCAGCTTCGTATATGGCACCAAATGGGAGTTTAATAGGCACTTGAAAAATAAGCACGGTCTGAAATTGGTGGAAAATGAAGGGGACTCCAAGTGGGAGGTAAGTTTTTAAAGTCTGACATTGATCTTGACACTTCTAAACATAAATGACAAACCAGGAAAGCCTACCACTAGGCACAAAGTACTGCTTCTCAGAGGATTATGCTCACTGCTTAGGGAACTTGGAAGTCTTTTCAAAACATGTCTCTTATCTACGGGTAGTGCTGGGTGGGATCTGGAACATGCATGTGAATTCTGACTCTGTGCTGAATTTGGACTGTTTTGAATATATCGATCTCACTGACATTTTTACTTCAGTTCAAACTATCTTTGAGGGCCAGGTACTTTCAAGGATAAAATAGTCCTTGGATCTGGTCATTTCATTATTTTAATACAATCTCTCCCTCTGATTTATTATACTCAGCATATTTGTTTCCATGAGCATCCAAGTATAGGAAAATTTTATGACTTCATCTCTCCTGACAGCTAAATGATATTTTGTTGTGTAAATGTACCACAATTTTTTTGGTCATTCATCTGTTGAATGCCTTTATATTAAGGTCCATTTGCATTTGACCTTTGTGCATGGTGTTAGTCTGAGTTTGCTTTTTTGTAAATGGCTGACCAGTTGTGCCAAAACCATATGTTCAAGAGGCTTTCCTTGCTCTATTTTGCATTTTTTGCCCCTTTATCAAAGATTAATTGATTGTATTGGGAACATTCTCTGCATACTCAAGTCTATTCCACTGTTCTGAAGGTCTGTCTTTATTCCAATATCATGCTGTTTTAATGACTACAGCTTTGTAATACAATTTAAAGTTAGGGAAAGTGATGCCTCCCACATTCCTTTTCCCATGGGTTGCTCTAGCTATTTACAGGTGTTTATTGTTCAAATGAATTTCATGAGTGTTTGATCCACTTCTTGAGGAATGTCATAGGTGTCCTTAGAGGAATTGCATTAAATCTGTACAATTATTTGGGGAGTATTGATTTTTAATGATGTTAATTCTCCCAATCCATGAGTAAGGTATGTGTCTCCATTTCCGTGCGTCCTCTTTTTATTTCTTGGAGCAGGGTTTTGCAATTTTCTATGTATAGGTTCTTCATCTCTTTAGTTAAGTTGACTCCAACATATTTGAGTTTGTGTGAGGCTAATGTAAATGGGATTTTTTTTAATGTTCATTTCTTCTCTATCATTATTGGTGTTCAAGAAGCCATTGATTTTTGCATGCTAATTTTGTAGTCTGCCACTTTGCTATATAAATCTATTGTTTCTAGAAGATTTTTAGTAGAGTCTAGGATTTTCTAACTATAGTATCTTGCCATCTGCAAACAGTGAGAGATCGACTTCTTTCTTTTCTATCTGGATGCCCTTGATTTCTTTTTATTGCCTGATCACTATGGCAAGAACTTCCAGTACAATGTAGTGAGTGGTGAGAGAAAACAGCCTTGTCTTGTACCAGATTTTAGAATAAAGACTTTTAGTTTAGGGGCCCGGGAGATAGCATGAAGGTAAGGCGTTTGCCTTTCATGCAAAATGTCATCGGTTTGAATCCTGGTGCCCCATATGGTCCCCCGTGCCTGCCAGGAGCAATTTCTGAGCATGGAGCCAGGAGTAACCCCTGAGCATTGCCGGGTGTGACCCAAAAACCAAAAACCAAAAACCAAAAAAAAAAAAAAAAGACTTTTAGTTTATCTCTATTGAGAATATTATTTGCCATTGTCTTGTGGCAGTTGACCTTGACTATATTGAGAAAAGTTTTCTTCCATTCCCATCTTGATGAGAGTTTTTTTTTTTTTATATCAAGAATGGGTGTTGGACCTTATTGAATGCTTTCTCTGCATCTATTGATATGATCATGTGGTTTTTCTTTTTGTTGATATGGTGTATTATATTGATTGATTTTTGTATGTTAAACCATCCTTGCATTCCTGGAATGAAACCTACTTGATGCAGCACTTGAACCTATTTGCCTGGATTTTGTTGAGGGTCTTTGCATCTGTGTTTATCAGGGATATATCATCTGTAGTTTTCATTTTTTGCAGCATCTCTGTCTGGTCTTGGTATCAGGGTGATATGTTAGCTTCATAAAAACTATTTGGGAGTGTTCCTGTTTCTTCAGTTTCATGAAAGAGCCTGAATGGGATTGGTAGTAGTTTCTCTTGAAAGGTTTGAAAGAGAAAAAAAGAAAGAAAGGTTTGAAAGAGTTTGTAAGTGAATCCATCTGGGCCTACGGTTTTGTTTTTGGGAAGGCTTTTGATTTTATGGGGTTGGTTTCAGAAATCACAGCACTGTTCAGGCTGCTGCCCCTTGCAGTGGTGGTGGTGACGACCTAGTCATTTCTTACTGGTACTTAAAAAAGAAAGATTTCTTCCTTTTACTTATGCATTCATAAAATGTGTATTGAATAGCTACTTACTATACATAAGACAAGAAGCATTGAAGTGAATTTGGCCTCCTGGCTCTGATAGGAAAAATCATATGCTATTCTAAGCCTATATCAGGATTCTGTAAGCCCCAAATAACTTTGACTCCTGTAAATTTTGGTGTTAGGACATTCCTTTTCCTTTGTATTAGTGACATGCTTCTTGCCTTTTTTTTTTTTTTTTTGGTTTTGGGGCCATCTCTAGCAGCTCTCAGGGGTTACTCCTCGCTCTCTGCTCAGAAATTACTCCTGGAAGGTTTGGGGGATGCTGGGGATTTAATTCTGGTTGGCCTCATGTAAGGCAATTGTGCTATATGACTGTGCTGTTGCTGTAGCCCCTTTTCTTTTTTTTTTTTTTTTTTTTTTTTGGTTTTTGGGTTACACCCGGCAGTGCTCAGGGGTTACTCCTGGCTCCATGCTCAGAAATTGCTCCTGGCAGGCACAGGGGACCATATGGGGCACCGGGATTCGAACCGATGACATTTTGCATGAAAGGCAAACGCCTTACCTCCATGCTATCTCCCGGGCCCCTGTAGCCCCTTTTCTTTGTATTTTTTAAACATTTTATATTATTGAAACTATTGTGATCTATGAAGTCCTTCGTAGTTGATTTCAGAATTAGAGTGGGTGAGTCAGGGCCATTCCCACCACCAGTGTCAACCTCCCTCCACCTGAGTACATCCTTTTCCACCTATTTCTATTCCACCATCCTTTCCTCTCTTGCCTGCCAGTTCAACAGGCCCATTTAATTTAGATTGTTAGGTCTCTTGATTCTATTGTCATTGACTTTGGCTTAGATATTTAGGTCTGTCCTTATATTTTATCCACCAATGCATCTAAGACCACTTGGCCCCCAGTCTTTCTTTTTTCCTTTCTTCTTACTTTTATAGAAAAATGCAGAAATATGTGGTAAAACAAAGTAATCTGTGTCCTAAGGTTCTATGAAAAAGGCAGGAGTTCATATTTAAAGATAAGAAATAGAAAAAGAAAACAAAAGGCAAAAAAGGGTTATATGAAAATTCTTCGTTTACTTTTTTTTGTATAGATGCAGCAAAAGTTGGGGAAAATAGAAAGGAAAAAAACCTTTGGCCTAAAAACAGGAAGACCTACCCACGAAGCATCCCACCATAAGACAAACTAGAGGCTCCAGGCATACTAAATTGTCTAACCCCAAAGAATTTCTTTGTGGTCTCAGTAAAAATTCTTCTCAACCATCGTTGTTGCAGTCAGGTTTCTGTAGAGATCCTGGTTTTAGCACAGATCTTATGTCAAAGTTAAAATGTCACAGAACATCTTTTGGTTTCATCTCACCGATAGGTGACAATGCAAGGAACCCTGCCCTGAAAGCGAGTTATCTCTAAGTAATCAGGATGTCATATGAACCCACTCTGGAACTAGTAAGAGCCAGGGTGGCATGAAGACCTTCCCCAGTAGAAGTCCAATTCCTGGTGCTGATGCCAAAAACTGTTCTGGTTTCATAGATGAGATCCAAGGTTCAGGAGTGAATGGCCATTGTCCAGTTGTCTGAAGCCTAAGCCAAGTCACTAAGACAAATGTTCACCTTTCCTTGTGTCTTAACTTCTACACCCATTCTTCTTCTCTGAATGGCAGTATTTGGGTGAGGGGAGTCACACCCAGTGGTACTCAGGGCTTACTCCTGGTTTTGCATGCAGGGATCACTCCTGATGACTTTGGAGGTGCAAATAGGGTGTCAGGGATTGAATCTGAGTCACCTGCAGGAAAGACAAATGTTTAATCCACTTCTCTACCTCTCTGTCTCTGTCTCTCTCTCTTTCTCTTTCTTTCCCTCTCTCTCTCTCCCTTTCTCCCACCATCCATGCAGGGCATTGATCAGATTCTTTTAAAAGTTTGGTTACAGCCCTTCTCTGAGAAAGGAGGTGAATTCTGAATGATTCTTTAGTCATTCTTATTTGGCAGAGATGTGCATTTTTTGTGATCAGTTCTATTTTTCATTCTTGTTAAATAGAAAGACTAGCACGAGTAGCTAAGATGTTTTACCTATGGAATATGGTAAACTTCTTTCTTCCTTCTTTCTCCATGCTCACTGCTGTGTTCTTCCTCTGTCAGCTACACGGGCATGAGGCCCCTATAAAGGGGAAGATAAGAGCCAGATTTCATAGTGGGGGAGGGAACAAAAGAGCCAGTGAAGAATACACGCAATAATCTCTGAGTGCATATAATCCCTAACTGTGGACTGCATGGTTTCTTCCTTATGGCACGCATGTATAGCAGAAAGCTTTTCGCCAAACCTGGTTTTAAAAGGTCTTGATACTTGCAAAGAGATTTCCTTTTTGGGACATGTGCATCTATTGGAACAGTTGAGCTCTCTGGAATATCAGGGAAATGAGTCACTACAAAGTGTTGTTCTTGTGTTTTTGTTGTATCCTAACACTTAAATATGGAGCTTCTGGGAATAGACTTTTTACAAGGTATAAATGTTATTCTGGTTTTGTTTTCTTACTAAAAAGTTTAAGTGTGTTTATTTGTGTGTCTGTTTCTTTTTTTTTTTTTTTTTTTTTTTTAGCCAGCCACAGAAATTTCTGAGGAGCCCTCTACCCAGTACCTGCACATCACAGAAGCCGAAGAGGATGTCCAGGGGACACAAGCAGCAGTAGCTGCACTCCAGGACTTGAGATACACATCTGAGAGTGGTGAGAGCTCATTCTGTAGCCCTCTCATACCTTAGGACGGTCTTGAGTAGACCTGTTGAGTGAATGAATTTATGAGTTAGCTGATCTGCTTTTTTAATCTGGAGGCAGGGCCTGACTGCAGGCTCCAGCCATTGTCTGGCTCAGAGAACAAGGGTGACACTTCATAATGGGCCATATTTACCCACATTAACATGTGAATCCTCAGAGTAGTCTGTGAGAGATGCAGATGTGATCACGCATTGCACAGATGAAGAACATTGCTTCAGTCATTGGTGGCCAAGTATTTACCACTTTGGAGTATTATAACTGATCTTAGGATCTAGGTCATTCATCTGCATAATGTGCCCCTGACCCCCTTCCAATATTCCCTCCAGATCATCTAAACTAGTACTCCTCAAACTACGGCCCACGGGCCACATATTGAATTTGTTCCCGTTTTGTTTCTTCATGTCAAAATAAGATGTATGCAGTGTGCATAGGAATTTGTTTGTAATTTTTGTTTTTACTATAATCTGGCCTTCCAATGGTCTGAGGGACAGTGAACTGGGCCCCTGTTTAAAAAATTTGAGTACCCCTGATCTAAACTCAGGACTTTCTCCAGGACAATAGAGGCCAGGCTGGCAGTGCAGTGGGTGGTGTGAGGTGAGCTGGTGGAAGGGAAAGACCCCACTCAGTACCATAGCTGCTGGCCTTGAGTGAGTTCCCCTTGGGGTACCAGGGTTTAATTTGTTGCTACTTCTAATTTGTTCAGAAAGATCCAAGTTTTATGTCATATTGCATTATTTTCAACTGTAAGATTAGGGGACCTTTTGGGGGAACTTAGGTTGGTTTTTGGATTTAGAGGTCAGCTAGTGGTGCTCAGAACCACTCCCGACTCTGCATAGGGATCACTCCTTTTGGTGCATATAAGGTGCATATGCAGTGCTAGGCATCAAACTGGTGTTGACAATAAGTAAGGCACATGTATTACTTATATTATTGTTTTAGCCCTAATATGTGAGATTATTTTTAAAAAGAAGAAAAAAAAGGATAATGAATGGTGTCAGCCTCATGATGATTGGACATTTTGGGAAACATTTTTCCTTTATGTTAAACAAAAAGTGTGGAATGAAGTCAAATGATGATAAGAACAAGGAGTTAGAAAATCACCATTCCATACCCAAGGAACACAAAAATGCAATACAAAAACCCCTTCCTTACACCTATATTCATTGCAGCACAATTTACCATAGCAAGACTCTGGAAACAACCAAGATGCCCTTCAACAGACGAATGGCTAAAGAAACTGTGGTACATATACACAATGGAATATTATGCAGCTGTCAGGAGAGATGAAGTCATGAAATTTTCCTAC
>PVKC010023805.1:0-17124 GCA_004027635.1 Crocidura indochinensis
TAATTTTGATAAAGTAGACATTATAAAACATTATATTAAATAAAAAATGATCAGACTTGAATCCAAAGTCAATGATAGCAGAATCGATACCCAATCTACAACATGCTGTACAAGGGGGGAAAAGTTGCACTAGCATTATGAGGGTAAAGGAGGGAGAAGTAGGATGCATGATAGGAACAGGGGTGGAGGGAGGACAACACTGGTGGTGGGAATGCCTCTCATTCATTATCACTGTGTGCCTTTAATATTACTGTGAAAGACTTGTAATTCACTTTGACCACAATAAAAATTTAAAAAAAGAATAAATAGGTTATGATAAAAGAAACAGTTTTTCAAGGGGACATAAAAAGCAACACAATGTAAGAATTAAATACTCAGAACTGCAAAAAAAAAAAATGGACCAATCTACTAGCATCTGTGGAGACTTTGATATCTGTATCTGCATTTACATATAAATAAAACAGAAAGTTTACAGGAATATAGTTGAATAAAACAATGTTTGGGGAGAGAGAGTATAATACATCTTCCACAAATCCAAATGTGTACATTCACAGTGTACAGTGTGTTGTAAAATTATAGTTTTAATATTTTACCTAATTTTTAAATATTAAAGTATATCAGTTAAGGTCTCAGACCATAGTAAAATAAAACTAAGAATCCTGTAATTTATTTATTTATGGTGTTTATTTTATTTTTCCAGTTTTTTAACTTAAAACTAGAAATAAATTTTCAAGTGAGAAAAAATTACTTAAAAAATCTCTAAATTTCTGAAGATTTAAAAAAAAACAATTTGGGGAGCTTCTTGGCTGGAACGGATGCTGAGACTTTGGGCTTCAGTCTTGTCCTCCGAATAAAGCTAATATTTTCACAGAAACAAAATAAAAACAATTTTTGACTTCTTTACTTATAAAAATGAGAAATTAGGGGCCCCAGAGATAGCATGGAAGGTAAAGGTGTTTGACTTACATGCAAGAGGTCATCAGTTTGAATCCCAGTGCCCCATATGGTCCCCTGTGCCTGCCAGGAGCAATTTCTGAGCATGGAGCCAGGAGTAACCCCTGAGCACTGCTGGGTGTGACCCAAAAACCAAAAAAAAAAAAAAAAAAGAGAGAGAGAGAGAAATTGACATTTCAAGTTTTGTATATTTCATGAAAAATTTTAATGTAAATTTTTATAGCTCAGAGTCTAATAGTAAAAATACAAAACTCTAAAAAATATCAAAGATATGAATTGGAAAGATATTGAAAGAAGATCAACTAAGGTCAAAGCAAGTAAATATAAAAAATAATAATAATTGAAACACAAAATGAGTAAAATATAAGTTAATTATCTCAAAATATCAATACTACTGATACATCTCTTAGAAGAATAACCAAGAAAATAAGAATATCAATATTAGTAATAAAATGGGTTATTGGCGTATCACCACTATGCCCCATAAACATTAAATTTTAATAATAAAATATCATGACCAACTATATTCTAACAAATTTGAAGCCAAAAGTAAAAATTGACTTATTAATCACTACATTTATTAAATGAAGCACAATCAAAACTAATGGTCTTCCAAAGCAAAAACACCAAATTCAAGTGATAATAACACTGTCTCTATCAAATGTTTAAGAAATAAAGTTCATTATCTGTAATTTCACCCAGAATTGCAAAAAGGAAGTCGAACTTCTAATTGCTTCTTTAAATTTAATATCATCTTAATACCAAAATAAAATTTAAAATATTACAAATAAATACAAAGAGATATAAGCCTGATGCAAGAATCCAAAATAATGTCAGAAAATTGAATTCAATAATTTGTATAAAGAATTCTGTGTTAATTATGTAAAATGTACTTCAAGAATGTATAACAAGTTTAACGTCATAGTACTTGTTAGTATAGCTCATAAATAGATGAAATATAAGATAAAATATTTGTCCGTATCTATTTATGCAAATACATTTTTAGACAAAACCTACACAATGTAATAATAAAACTCATTACTATAATTCCTGAAGGAAAGTTGTAATCAAATTGCTTATTCACAACTATAGAACCTATAATTAAAAGCATGCCTCTAGGTTAGAAACCGGATTATTAAGATTGAAAGAAATGTATTATATTGGAATTCCTTGTCAATGCTTTAAAAATTGAAAAGGAAATAAAGCTATGCAGACTGGGAAGGAAGAATTTGTATTTGCATACTCTAATCAATAGTCTTAATCTTTTTTATTTCTTTGTTTTGTTTTGGGCTACACCAAGCAGCACTTAGGGTTTACTCTGGTCCTGCACTCAAAAATCGCTCCTACTCAGGTCAGGGAATCATACGAGATGCCTAAATTCAAACCCTGGTCCATCCCAGGTAGGCCACATGCAAAGCAAACACCTTACCACTGTACTGTCACTCTGGCCCTAAATTCTAATTTTTCGTCCTACTCATAATTGAATGGACATGTTCTATTAATAAATTCTGTATCTCTCTTCCTATTTTCTTGTTCTTTGGTTTTTTTCTTTTTGCTCCCTTGAATTCTTTTTTAAAATCTACACTTGTTTCAATTATTCAGACTACATAATAACTGACAAGATACATTCTCCACCCTTGCTATATACACTTAATTCTGAACAATGAACAAAATTATTATAATTAAATTGCATTTTGGATAAGTCCCTAAAGTACCAAAAAATAAAAGTTAGTCTGAATGGTCCAAAAATGTTTTCTTAAATAATGATGTGAAGGAATTACTAAAGCAAACGTTGACATATAGGTATCATAAACATAAGGGATCAGATGTAGAAACAAGTAAGCCTAGCTTGACCTTTTCTAAGCAAAGAGAGGAAGGACAAGCAGACAGGACAGGTAAAAGTTTGCAGGAGTCAAGTGGGTAGAAAAAACATTGGGAGTATTGTGGAGGCTGAGAAAAAAAATTTTTTTAATTGACTGTATTTTAAGCATTAGATTGGTAAGTGTATTTGAATTCTTATCCTAGGGCTTTCGCTGGAGAATGTTAACAAAATGGCAGGAATAAAAAAGAATATGGTCCAAAGTTCAAGATAAAGTTGGTCTAAATGTGGTAAGCTCAAGTGTTTCTGGAAGATAGGTCTAAGTGTTCGAATTTGATTTCAGTCACAACTTGAAGAAGAAAAAGGCAAGAACAGGATTTAGAGTGGAATGAATAATTGTGTTAATTAAAGGTACTTTTTACACTTCACATTAGAAGTAATGAAGAAGAGATTAGCAATGGTAACATAAAGAGAAGACAATATGAACTAAGGACAAAAGCCAAAAGCAAAATCAAGAAATGCACAATCAGTCTGGGCTAGCTTTATTTAAATTTTTAAGGACATGTTTTTTTCCCTCTGTTGCTGGGGAAATGTTATTTCCCTTGCAAACGATGCTCTTCAAACCAATTCTATAAAAGAAATTTCCCTACAACTACATATAATAAATTGCTCCTTCCCCCTTGGTGATATTCCATTTTGTATATTAGCATGCAAAATGAAATATGTACATTTACTTTTCACTCACTTGTAATCTGTACTTTATACTGATTTATTTTTTGTAGTTGATTGATTTATAATTCTTTTATTTCAACACAGACACTATATTTATCCCTGCATACTCCATCAGTAACTTAGTTACTCTGCAAATATGTTATACGTTAGCATTTAAATTTAGACATCTAAATGTGTTGTTTCCCTTACCAGTAGTAATACTCCACAATGAAATCTGAGTCCCATGATTTCCAATCTTCTTATGATGAGGATGAGTAGTGACAAAAATAATCTTACAAGTGTGATACACAAAATTATAATTTTATTTTAAAAAATTATGCCCAAGTAATTTATCTTGACATATTTTACCTTACTCTAAACTTATGTGAATTTCACTGCATATTTAATTAAACATGTATAATGAATTGATTTTTTTTTCAGCAGGCAATAACAAATTGACCAATCTTGATAAGTTAGGCAGTCAGCTGTTTGTATAACATGGGGCCACACATACACACAAACTCATATTAAAATTCCTTTGTGATAATGAATATAAAATAAAATCTGAATTGGAATTCATTTTTACAATAAAACAATAAAATATGTAAATCATTTTAGAAGTAATTGAAATATTATTTTTAAATATATTTCTAAAATGTGCCAGAGGGATAGAATAGCAGATAGGGTGCTTGCCTTGAACTAATTTTGATTTCTGTCAATAATTTGGTCCCTATGAGTATGCTAGGAGTGATTCCTTAGTAGAAGCAAAAATAAGTACTGAGTACCTCTGGGAGTAGTTCCTAAAATGACAACAACAAAAATTATTCTAAAGTATTTTAAAATTCTCTCCAGACAACAATGTTGTCTAGAGGAAATGGCTTGCTTCAAATATATGAGATCCTAGTTTTGAAATCTGACTAATTCAGGTGGAAATGAGGAGATGGAGAACAGATTTCCACTATCATCTAGGTTGGTCACAGAATCCCTATAAATATGATAATCAAAATAATAATAATATGACATGGGTGATACTTATGACTTCTAGGTCTATTATGTAAGAAAAATAATGGAGTGTCTGAAATGGTTAAGAGACTAGCAAAATTAAAGGGGAAAAGTGGAATTTTATATGACCAAAAATTGATCTTGAAAGTTAGACTCCATTTTTAATAGAATTCATTACTTGAAATTTAAAAAATTGCATAGAATTTGAGAGATAGTACAGAGGATTGAAGTGTCTTCCTTGCACATGCTAGCCTTAGTTCCATCATTGGCACTGCATATAATCTCCTAAGAACCTTCAAGAGTACAGAGATCTGGGAGTCAACACTGAGAATTCCTGGGAAATTTTCAAACAAACAATAACAATAAAAAAACTGCAATGTATTGTATCTGAGGTAGCAACAATACTAGGTTACCAGTGGGCAGATTGCAAAATATCACCAGAACTTGTAACTTGACAGATGTCCACAATTTGACAAACCTATAGTATCCAAATTATTTTCAGATTACCCAGCATATCACAAGTAATAAAAGAGAGTAACGATTCAAGCTCCATTATTTATGCATCTTATACTGAGTCTGAAAAGCTATAAACCTTGCATTGATGGATGTAAAACGTCTCAGACGATTAGTCCCAATTGTCTGATAGCAAGTTTGAACTCGATGCAGTTTAATAATCAGAAAGCCTTGGAACTGATATGGAAGTGAAGTCAGTGAAGAAATGGTGATGTTGCTAGGGAGGCAGATGTGTAATGACTGGCTGTGCCATAACAGTTAGAAACATAAATCTGCATTGAGGACATCTTATCACAAGTGCATGTAACAAATCAAATAAAAATGCACAGCTCTTATGTGTACTATTGATGCCAATAATATCATTGCTTTAAGTAATCAAAAAAATATCCCCCAGTTGCATCTCTTGCCCAAGAGTTTTCTGGTAAGTAGAAAGGCCTTGCTGATCTCGAGTCTATTGAACATGAGAAAGCAATAGGCTTGGCCCTAATTATGATATCAATTCAATGATAAAAAGCAATACATATAAATAAATGTAGTTTTATTTATGAGCAGCTTATAATAATAGATTTTAATTGTACTTTAATTTTGAGGGATCTCTCATTGATTGGGGTACTGGGGCCACTTCTAGACATCCAATGCCCATCTTGTCTGTGATTGGATGTTAGGTCCAGAATAGTGGTGCTCTGGGCCTATAGTGCCAAGATTTACCAGGGTATCTTGAAGGTTTTTCCAAGTTACATACAGTCATTTTGGGGAGAGAAGAATAGACTTTTGTGTCTTTGAAATGTCAGTCGGAGACTGCTATTTAATATTTATCTACAGCAATGGCAACCTGAAAAAAAAAGAGCCTCATTGGCTTCTAAAATGAATAAGAAAGTGAGACAGAGTTGAAATTTCCAAAGACAAGGGAGCTTCCAGCACATAATGTGAATATTCTGAAGAGGTCACTCAGTAGACAACCTATTTATGTCTTTGACCTCAGCAGGAATCTGGCTGTCTGTCAAGATATTGGAACAGCAATGTATGAATGGAAGACTCTTCTAAGTCTAGAATTCACGTTTATAACAATATGACATGATATGTGCTATGAAATGACTGCAGTCTTATTAATATTTAGGACATCTATATGACCAAGAAAATTATTCAGTCATGAATTTTTTAAGTGCACTTACTGTTCTTACTTATTAAATGTCAATGTACAGTTATTTTTATGTGAAAAGCAAGTACCACCAATGACTTGACCTAATATTGCTCCATGTTCCTGATGTTTTATTTATTTTAATATATTTGTATAAAATTAATATGCATAGAATTCTTTCAAGCATGATTCTTAAACATTCAAATAAATTATTGAATAAAATATATCAGTTTTTGATGATACTTTTATAAACATTAAATATTAAATCATATGTATTTAGAAAATTAAGTATCTTGAAGAAGGATTTACATTCTTAAATTTGCATTCTTAAATTTTTCCCCATAAAAGTATAAATAGACACATGTATGGATAAATAAACCTATATGTACATGGTGGTCAGATGGATGATAGATGGAAAAGCTAGAAGAACTGCATTCAAAGGTTTGTTGATATTTTATTTATATTCTACCATATCTTGTCAATACTTATTTACTAGAAGAATACAACTATTTTATTAAGTAAAATATATGGACATTATATTCCTAATATGAAGGAATTGATTGATTCAATAACTTCTCTTCAAGATTTTAATTCACTATACAATGTCATGTTAATTTACATATGTAGAAAATTTTGACTATATGTGAAACTATATATATTAGTAATTTGAAAATATGCATATATATCATTTGTACCCATTAATAAGACAAGACATGTTTTTCTATTTTGACTTTCCTAAAGTACTGGGTTTTTTTGTTTGTTTGTTTTTGTTTTAAGACCATACCAGAAGTACTCAAACGCTACTTCTAGTTTGGAGCTCAGAAATCTTCCTAGCAGTCTAATAGGACCTTCTGGGTTGCCAGCAAGAAACCCATGTCTACCATGTGTAAGACAAACACCCTGAATGCTGTGCTACCACTACGGCCACTCCTGGGACTCTTAATCAATATAGGACACTACTTGAGTTATTTTCCTTTAGTTTCCCTAGTATTTCAGTTACAATTTTCATGTAATTATTTAGATATTATAACTATTTCCTCAAAACATTTCGCTGTATAGTTCTTTATATTAAAGAATAAAGCAACTTCTACCTTACTTGAGAAAAATTACATATTTATACAATTACACAATACGAAATATAATAAATTAATGAAAGACTTTATACACCTGACCTAGTTACTTCCTTTACTGCCATATACATTCAATACAATGATGCAGAGAAAGAGGCCTAGGATTTCTAAACAAGATGTAGGTAACTTGAGTTTTTTGAAATATTGCAATACTTTACTTCTCTTTCCTATAAAATGTGCATGATAAGACTTAATACAAAAGGTTTTATGAAATAATCAAAAAGCATGACAGTAATACCTCAGAATTGTTAAAGTAATTATATTTATTTGGCATTATATTTAGTTTACAAAAAAGAATTGAGTCTAAAATTTAGTTCATTTCAATTTTAAGCACTACCTCCTAACCTTCCTTATAAACAATCCCTTTTCTTTGTAGAATGCATATGTAAAGACCCTATTTTCTTCATGTCTTTTTTTGTTTTTTTGAAGTAGACATTACCAGATGACACAAATGTGGATTAATAGTGTCCTTTCTAGAGAACTCATAGTGAGCACTATTGGGTGTCAAATAAGTAATTAAATACAGTGAAAAAGCAAATCAGGTCCTCTGGATGTTAATCTCATTATCGCCCTCTCAGAGCTACTTGCCAAAAAGTTAACAGCCGTTAAAGCTCCCTGCTCATCCAATCAGAATATTAAATTAATCAGTGTGGCCCTGACACAAATATTGCCAAAGGAGTTAATCCTCTGCTCTGTTCATATCAGAAAGGATATATAAAGGCACTAGGGAATGTTGCAATATTTTTCAGAATTTTATTTTCCATATCTTTTTAGATATCAGATAGGATGTTCTTGTTCTTGGGGCCTATTCTATACCTTTCCTCACAAATCACCATCAAATTCTCTTGTCAAGCCTAGTTTTTTCCTTTATAGATGTATATTTTGATATAAAATAAATATTTAAGTTGATAATATTTCCAAAATGCAACAAATGGGTATTCAAGAAATATCTTATTTGCAAAAATCATAGATTTTTGATGAACACAGTCCTTGAAAATAATGGGTGTTCTCAAAATAAAACATCTTTGTCTTTATATATCAAATATATTAATTTATAGTCTATAAGGTTATTTGAATATGAGTACCCATTAGAAAAGTGATCCTATGTCTTCTATTTCTTTTTTAATAAATACACTGTATATTTAAATAGGAAAAATGTCTAAGTGAACAAAATATTCTTTGACAGAGGCCTTTGCCCCACTTTTGTTATGATGGTTGCAGCTAAATTATGATCCAGTCAACATTAATTATGCCTACAGGATAAGATATGGACACTCAGAATCTCCATTGTGTCGATCATTTTAATTTTACCTATTTATCTGCCTCATCTGTATTTATTTAATTTTGATACTAATAAAATGGTAATCAGTTTATCAATTAATGGAACCATTATATGAATTGATAAAATTTTCATCTTAAGTACATTTTATTAGGAACTTTACCTGCATGGACATGAGCTAATGTTTCCGGTAAATAATAAGGACAAATAATTGTTGCTAACAATATGTAGCCGAAGCATAATAAATGAAAATATAATCAGATCAACAACTCTTGTTGTCTACTATTATTCATTGACTCAATGTGCATATTTTCTGTTAATTGTGATTCTGAAGATAGAGGGAGCTTCTCTGTGGTGACAGACAACCAGCAGGATGTCATGAATATGTATGGTGTGTCTGAGAAAATAAATTAACAGGGGCCAGTCACTCCAGTGACCCACTTATGTTGTCAGCAATGAGTGTGACAGTAAGGGTCTGTATAGCATGAATTTGCATGACAGAATTTCCTCCAGATTAACTAATCTACTTCATGCATTTGGATTATTTTAAGCAGTACACTGCAGTCAGATAATTAATCACTAAATCACTAACACTGACATTAAAGAACATGCAATACATTATTGCTGATTACCACTTAAAACCAGAGCTCATACAGTTACATGTCAGAATGTGGGAGAGAGAATGTGTTTAACATGTGAATTCCCTTGAAACACATTGATTCGAGTGTTACTGAGAAGATGACAAGTTGGTGAAATTCCATTCCTCATTCTGAACAACTTAAGTTCAAAACTTATCTGATTTTTAATATGGGAAGTCATTTATAAAAGACATATTTAATCAAATTTATTAAGTCTGAAAAATATAAATAGTCTTAATATTTAAGACAAAAACTATTACTATATAGTTTCTTATTTGGGGTCAACATAATATTTGGCATGAATGTTTATATAACTTCTATAGCTAATACTACATTGCAGCTATACACACAGAGTCCATATCATGCTTTACCACAACAGAGACTTTTTCCCAGATCTTCCTCCTCCGCACCCCATCCACACCTGTACTCGAGACAGGCTTGCACTGGTTAACGGGGGTGTTCTTTACATGACTGTAATCATACAACTACAATCATATTTGTAATCACGGTGTCTAAATAAAGATTATAAAAAAAGAAAATATCCTAATATAATCCATGCTAACAAACTACACAAATAGGGTGTCATTACTAATAAAAAGCTATGTTCTGTTACCCTTGGGGAAAAAAAACAACAGAGACTTTGCCTTAGGTCTTTTTTCCCTTCACCAACTTGGTTTGATTATCATGAGATAGGTATTCTTGTTTGTTAACTAAGTCTGCCATTCCAACCATGCTGGAATGCACAGTAAGGATGGTTGGTGCTCAGCCCTTAGGGCTGAGAGCCCCCTGACCCCTGCTTTTCTCTCTTAAAGCTGTCTTGTTTTCTGAAATCTTCTGGTGTCCCTGATTTAGACCCATTCACCAGGATTTAGAATAGAAACTTTGCAGTGCATGAATTATATTTACTACTTATAATACAATTTTTAACAAAATTGCTAGAAAATAATACTAAACTAATTACTCAAAGCATACATTTTTTATTTCAATTTAAACTTTTAGCCAGAAATGACTACTGCACTGGTAATTAAGGATAGTAATAATGCTTTACTAGCATTTCCACCTATAGTATTTGACACAGGTTTATAATTATTATAAACATATAGTAAATATCTATATCTACTTTGTAAAATTAAGTTAATTGGGAATGGAATTAATTATTGAACTGCAAGCTTTGTTTAACTAATAGATATAGAACAAGTATCCTGTTTATGCTCTGAATTCAGTAAACTCTATGATTCATAGTTTCCAAGAAAATTACTAAATTATCAAAACATAACTTTTCACATATGACAAGTTTCTGGTTTTTCTTATATGTAACATTGAAAGATAAATAATTATCTAGCCAAGAACTCATGATGTAAAAGTAGTATGGTCAGATAGTTATTGGATCATTTTAAGTAACTGATCCATCATCAAATCATTAGCTGAAAATCAGGTATATTTGGGAAAAGAAAAAGTTGGGAGACAAACTTATTTGGTTATAAAGTTACAAAGCCTTAAAGCAGTAAATAGTGTAGAATAACTGTAAATTTGGAATGTGATATATACAAGGTAGAGAGCACGCTTATATAAAGTTTGTATTATATAAAGAATGTAGTTTTTAGTGCCTAGAACAGAATATGTACATGCCTAAACTATGAAATATATACCTCTTTCTCAGCAAAAGAAAATGAAAATTATCAACTCTGAAGAACAGACAAAGAGAAAGACAATTACAAGTCAAAGAGTCTACATATAGGAAAATAAATTAACTCTAGAATATACCAAAAATTAGTAGAATATGTAGTTTCAGAAATAAGAACGAAAAATATTATAAACTAGGAAATGGACAGTGGTGTCCTGCAAATCTGAGAACACATAAAATATTAAACTGATACATTTTATTTGATATTGGAAAATATTCACTAACTTTAATAAGAGCAATTTAAACTAAGGTATTGTAATAGATTGCAAAGTTCAAATTTCAAAGATAATGGTTCTGTAATTCCCCTCATCTCTATTGGGCTTTTATTAAATTTTTTCCACTTATTTTTGAAACTTTTCAGCTTTCAAAATGTCCACAAGTTCCCTATTGACCAAACATACAGAGACACATAAATACACACAGAGATTAGGGATTCCTCCTAGATCTGTCCTTAGGGGTCACTCCTGACAATAAAGGCATGTAAGGACTATATGTAATACTGAGCATCAAACTGGAATCAACTATATCCAAGCCAAACCCTTTATCACTATTTTTCAATCTCTAAAGTAGTTTAAGTTCATTACTTTGTCTTATAACATGTACTTATGCTTTACAATATTCATGCCAATTTGTTATATTGCCCACAAAATTATTATTATTAAATGATAATATCCAGAGACAATAGAATCAGAAGGGTCTGGAGGTCCAGCCAAGAGTAGAAAGGTCACCACAAAGAGCAATGAGTGCAATTAGAGTAGAGAAGGGTCTACTAGAAAGATGATAGTTGGACAGATCTCTCCAGACAAGAACGTGTTTCTGAAAAGGGAGAACATAACATGCAAGGCACTCCTCTATTAACAATAGTGCAAACCAAAGTGTCCAAAGGGAAAGAGAGAGTGTGTGAGAGAGAAGCAAATTGCCCTAGAGACAGGTGGGTTTGGAGGGTGGTGGTGGGAAAGAAATGGAAGACAAAGGTGATGAAAAGGGAACACTGGTGAAGGATGAAGTACATTTTATGACTGAAACCCAACCATGAAAATTTTGTAACCATGGTGCTTAAATTAAAAAAATTAAAATTCATTTTAATTTTTATTACATAATAATAAAAAAGCATTCCTAAGTGATATTTCTTTTAGTTAAGTATGCTCAAATTTCTAAAAATGTTCATTTGGAGGCTGAATAGATAGTACAGTGGTTAAAGCTAATGCCTTGTATGTGGGCAGGCCTTGTCTTATCTAGCTGTAGCCCTGGATGCTGCAAGGAGAGCCTTGTAAATCTAGCACAATGGCATCAGCACATCGTTATACTCTATCCCAATTGACCAAGAATCACAAAAAGTATCTTGAGATCTTCTGAGAAGTACTTATAAGCTCCCCCCAAACACATAAAATTATCTATATAACATATTAATATTCTGAAGACACATTTTGTTTCTTTTATGTTCTATTTTAAATATGAAATAATTTACTTTCAGATATATTTACCTTATTTTAGGATCTATACTTATGTGACAGTGTTTCAGAAGTTCTCCATATGTTCCAAGTGACTTAAATAAATCATTGAGCTTTTTGAATATGGTGTTTCTGTTCAATAAAAGAATGTGGGTGTTTTGATCAATAAATGAATGGAAGTTGACAGCTGTTTCTATTTTGTATGCATTTGTTTGTTTTGAACCAAGAATTTAAAAATAGAATAATTAGTATTACTCTTAATCCCAGGCTCAGTTTTTCTCAGTATGTCATCAGAGGATTGTTTTTAAAGAAACTATGTCACATCTTAGTTTTTCTCCTTCTGGCCCCAGTGTCCAATTTTGCTACAATTGATGGCTGTGATGTCACAAGTTTAGGAGAAACTCTGAAACAAATCCAACTCTATTTCTTTAGTCAACGTTAGTTCAAGACAGAAAGCTTTAGTAACATCCAAGAACAATCATAGCTGCCTCAGACAGTCTCACAGCATAGACTAAATAGGCATGTTTCTTTATTAGCTGGTACTCTTCAGGCCTCCAGGATGTGGGTACAAGCATTCTTCAGCTCTGGGAATTTCTCAGCAATGATGTCTTTGACTATTGCTTCTTCATAAAGGTTTTCTTCTTGGTCAATCTGAGACCCCAATAATTCATATGTTGTTCCTCCTAAGTTTATCCCCAAGGTATATAATTGCCTGTTCACTTATTTTTTTTTTTTTTTTTTGGTTTTTGGGTCACACCCAGCAGTGCTCAGGGGCCACTCCTGGCTCCATGCTCAGAAATTGCTCCTGGCAGGCACGGGGGACCATATGGGGCACCGGGATTCGAACCGATGACCTTTTGCATGAAAGGAAAACGCATTACCTCCATGATATCGCCCGGGCCCCGCCTGTTCACTTATTTTAAGGATATTTTACATGTTCTCTTTGTTTATTTTAAGATTTCCCCCCAATTTTTATGCTAACTGAATGCTATGCAGCTCATTTTTCAGCTCACTAATTCTGTCCTCAGAAGTCGTCACTCTGCTGGTAAGGCTTTCCAGTGAGGTTTTCATTTCACCTACCATGTTTTTTATTCCTGATATTTTATTTGAAGTTTTCTCATGTCTCCACTTATATCCTCTTGAGTCTTATGGGCTGTCCATTCATGGTTTCTTTGAGTTCTTTGACCAACTTAACATCGCCTCTCTGAAGTCCTCATCAGAGAGGTTATATAGATGGTTGATGTTAGCTGAGTCTTTAGAACGAGTATTTTAAGTCACAAGATGAGATGAGGTTTTGTGTTGCTTTCCCTTTGTTACCTCTGTATAGTGGTGTTATTTTCCATATGTTTTTGTGGGGCTTCTTGACTAGAAGGAATGTGTGGCCACAGAAAAAAGGAGAGGAACTGTGCTTTTGCCAGGGCTAGCTCACCTCAACTCAATTCAAAATAGTCTAAATAGACAAATTTCTCAAGAAATAATAAGGCGTTCTGAAATCAAATTCTACTCATTTTTTTGTAGTTACTGCTATACTTGTAGTTTCTCACCTCTTCAAATGTTTACTGATATATAGTATCACCAATGTCCATTAAAACCCTTTATTCCGTGATTCCTCTTCTCATCTTATAACCATAGGTCTATGTTCAGAATTTACATATTTGCTTTGGTTTGGCTTTGTATTCTCCCTTACTCTGTTTCTTTATATCTCACGTAGTAATTTTAAAATATAAGCAGAGTGAAATAATTTTGTATTTTTTATCTTTACATTTTATTTAGCAAAAAATTTTCTAGGTCCACCCAATTTGTTGCACAAGGAGAATTTTTTCTTGTACCATTGTCTTTAGGAACTACATATGTATATTTCCATTCTTTTGTCACTTAGAATTTGTATTATTTCATATCTTATTTAATGTAAATAGAGCTACAAAAACATGAATATAAGATATTTTAATTAGTGATTTTATATGCTTCAAAGAGATTTGTGGAATATAATTCCTAGGTTGTAATAAAGCTCTATTTAATCTTTTTTATAATGATGTAAAATACTGGTTTTATTTTACTTACTATTTTTAAATAATTTTTATTGTGATTAAAAGTGAATAATAAATCTTTCACAGTAATATTTAAGGTACATAGTGACAATGAATCATGGCCACTCCCACCACCAGGGTTGTCCTCTCTCCACCCCTTTTTCCAGCATGTGTCCCATATCTCCCTCTTTTGCCCCTGGGAGTGCTAGTGTAACTGTTCCCCTCTGTGTAGCTTGTTGTAGATAGGGTATGGACTCTGTTGTTGTTGACTTTGAGTTTGGTGTTTAAGTCTGATCATTTTTTATTACCATGCAATGTTCATATGTTTGGTCCTGGTACCATTCATTTTATTTTCCCCCTCAATTCATGAGGCAGAACAAGATGATTCAACTTGTGTGTTTTTGCTGGAAGAAGAAGAAGAAGAAGAAGAAGAAGAAGAAGAAGAAGAAGAAGAAGAAGAAGAAGAAGAAGAAGAAGAAGAAGAAGAAGAAGAAGAAGGAGGAGGAGGAGGAGGAGGAGGAAGAGGAGGAGGAAGAGGAGGAGAAAGAGGAGGAGAAAGAGGAGGAGGAGAAACAGGAGAAGGAGAAGAAGGAGGAGGAGGAGGAGGAGAAAGAGGAGAAGAAGGAGGAGGAGAAAGAGGAGAAGGAGAAGAAGAAGAAGAAGGAGAAGAAGAAGAAGAAGAAGAAGAACGTAACAATAAAAACAACAAACAATAGTTTTAAAAAAAAACAGTAACTACCAAAAAAAGAAAAAGCATGCAGCAAAAAAATCACCAAATAACCACAAGAGTGAAAAAGAAGGAATAAAAAGAAAAGAAAAGAGAAAAAACAAATAAAAGAAGAAAAATAACAAAGGAAGGAGTGCTAGTGTGGAGGTTTTGTGCTTCTTTTTTTTCACAGACACAGTAAGTATTTGGGAAATAATAAAGGGAATTCCCTTAGCCTAAGAGATACAGGGTTTCTCTGACCTTGAAGCATACTGCCATGGGAACATCTATTGGTTTACTGGTTCCATACATGCTCATTACCACACCTCAAGGTCTTTTTATGGTGCCAGGAAACTTTCTGCTCAGTTGTGGATGATAAAATCAGGCCTCTCTAGCTAGAGATCTTGGCATTTGCACAGGACAAAGTCTAGAATAGTCTCTCTTTACTGTTCTAGTAATTTTGTTCCATCATTGTAATAATCAGTCTTCCTTAATAAGTGGTCTTGGTTTTTGCTCAGATTTTAGGCTGAAGCCTAGAATAAAGTCTTCTTTATGTTTATAAAAGTTCTGCTTAGTCTCAGTTGCCAAATTCGACCTCTGGAATTAGAAATCTTGATTTTTGTACAAGTTCTAGGCTAAATTCTAGGGTAGGGTCTTTCTTATTGGTCCCAGGATAAGTTCTGCCCAGTCATGGTTGTCAAAGTCAGTCTTCTGTAGTTAGCACTCTTGGTTTTTGCACAAGTCAAAGGACGGCATGTCTTCTAATTTTATCTTACTGTTTGGTGATGAGATAATGGAGAAACATCCCTTTTTTATTTAATTTTTTTTAGAAAATAGCATACCTTTATCTGTAGGAACTGGATATATTTGCCTTCTGCCCACAGAGCACCAGAGTTTCATTTTCTCTATATTTTTGCATGTTTATATGTCTGACATTTTTAATAAGGAGTGCAAACAATGTTACTATAGCTTTCTTGATAGTAAGTAATGACAAACAATTCTGCCATAAGACTATCAATAATTTGTATAACTTTGCTGAAAGAATCTTTTCAGCAAATTGTCTTTTCCTGTAATATTTATTTAATTTAGTGAATTTCTTTTATATTTTAGCATTAAACTTAATTGAAATATAAATTGCCAATGTTTTCCTTCACCCAGTATGATGCCTATTAGATAAAATTTTTGTTAAATAATAGTTGTCTTTATTATAAGAAAGAGTTCATTTAATGAAGTTCCATAAAGCTATATTTTATTTGTTTCTCTTGCCTCACAGTCCAGTGCACCAAATCATCACAGAAAACAATAGTGTAGAATATACTGTTTGTTTCTACATTCCTATTTTAGATCTTATAATAAAGCTCAAGAAAAATTTATTTTGAGTTAATTTTTTTAATGTAGAATCATTTATCTACTTTCATTCTTTTTCTGGGTATTACAGCAGTATTTCTTTTAAACACTCCTCATTGTACATGCTTGACTTTTTATGTATTAATTAATTATATATTTGAGGAACTTTATGGATTCTCACTTCTATTCCATTTGTTTTTACATCTCCTCTTATTCTATTCTATTATGATTACTATAGTTTTGTATTATAGTTGAAGTCAGAAATTGTTATATCTTACATCATTTTTACATTATAATTAGTAATTATTATTTTAGTTGTAACAGAAAATAGGATTACTTAGCTGTTTTATTTTTCTGGTAAAAAGAAAGTTAATATAATGCATAGCAATTCAAATTACAAATAAATGTAGTATAAATGACAGTGTCATTTACTCAGTTACTGTGAGAGAACAAGCCAACATATCTTCCATGCATCACACTACAGAAAAAACTATACTTTTGGTTACTATACATTAGTACTAAATAATTTGGTCTACACTGTACATTTAATTTTGAAAGCTTATATAATCCCTATTAACAGCCATTTTAATAGTCAAATTTCTCTACATGACAACATTAGATTCTTATAGTAAGAGACAATTTTAGAAAAAAGATAATCGATTACCAAAAAAGTACTCGTTTTAGCTACTGAAATCTATATTATGTTTTTAAAAATAATTTTTTTT
>PVKC010023806.1:0-17080 GCA_004027635.1 Crocidura indochinensis
TTTTAGCTTATCAAATTAAAAAAATAATAGGGCATATGTCATGATTCAGGATTGGAAAAAGTACAAAAAATACAAATTTCCTTTAATCTCATCATTCAGAAATGCTAGATGATTGCTATATATAATATGCACAATTATATTCATGCTTATAATATATGAGAATTGTTTTCTTTTGTGATGGACTGTTCCCAGTGATACAACTGATGGTACTTAGGGGCCATTAGGGTCACATCTAATGGTAGTTGGGAGTTTCCAACTCAAACTCGGAGGCTGCACTTTATTGGTATGTGATCTACATACTGAGCCACTTCTATGGGCTATGTATATATTATTATATGTCATGCATATTTTTGTTTTATATATAATATATAATTTTGAATCTATATTTTATACATGGCTTAAAATATTTTTGATACTTGGGGCCGGAGCTATAGCACAGTGGTAGGGCTTTTACCTTGCACTTGACTGACCCAGGACAGAACTGAGTTCAATCTCCAGCATTCCATTTGGTCCCCTGAACCAGGATCAATTTCTGAGCACTTAGCCTGGAGTAACCCCTGACCTGAGCATCATCGGGTATGGCCAAAAAGTCATATATATTTTTTTGATACTACACTATTTTTATAAAACTTTTCAGAAACACGGTCTTAATGACTGAATCATTGCCTCATTCATTTGATTTTTCTCCAACTGACAGATATATAAATTGTTTTCTAATACCCAAAGCTTCTTTTTATGTATTTATATGATTCTTTATATGCTTATTTGTATGTATTTAATTCATATTGCATGTGTAACTCATCTTGTGTACTATAAATTTAATAAATTTTTATTTTGATTAATTTTAAAGTTAAACTTAAAAATTGTCATATAGGAAGGTCATTTTTTTTTTGTTTTTCAGCTTTAGTTTCAGTTAGAAGAAATGATTGAGCAACAAGAGTAGTAATTCAAATCTATGTTTGTCCATATGGTCAGTATTAGGTGGGTACACAGAGAAATATCTAATATACCAGGAAAACCCTTATGAAGTAATTTTGCATGCATTTAAATATGATTTTGCTTTGGGTAAATACTTTAGGGTTGGAAGTTACATTGTTAAAATTAAACTTAGCAACAGCTTGTGCTCAAGTGGGAGACATAATCATTTATGTATTAAGAAAGAAATGATCATTTTTACACCCAAAATATCTATGAAATCTGGAAGATTTGGAGGCTAGTGATGAAACCCATATATCTTAGCAATTTAAGAGTAAAATTTTTGTTGTGATGTTTGGAGGTTGATATGAATAAATTACTTCTTTAAGTATACACTCTTATTTATAATAGTCCTGAGGGGGATTCAAAGAAGAATTTCAAATAAAAGAGAGAAATCATTTCCCTTTTAAGGAGATTATTTGGTGGTACAAAATATTTAATATAAAAAGAAGGTATACACAAATATAATAGGATTTAGTAGAATCTAAGTGAGATGAGTTGAGTTGATGGTTTACTTACTGTTTTGTTTGTTTTTGTGCCACACGCAGTGATGCTCAGCGGTTACTCCTGGCTATGTGCTCAGAAATTGCTCCTGGCTCAGGGGACCATATGGGAAGCCAGGATTCAAACCCAGGTCTGTCCTGGTTTAGGCTCATCAAGGCAAATGCCATACTTCTGTGCTATCGCTCTGGCCCTGGTTTACTTACCATTTAATAAATTAATGAACTATCTTATTTTTATTTAAGGTCTGCATCTAGAAGTGCTGACTATTGGCTCTGTGCTCCTCAGATAATATAAAATGCCAGAGATTGAACCAGAGTAGGCCTGTCTAGGGCCAGTTTCTGTGATTTCTGTACTAACTCTCTGACCTCTCTACATTCCTTCAAAATTTTGTTGTTGTTATTTGGTGTTCGTCCATGCCTGGCACTATTTAGGGCCTGTAATCAGGGATCACTTCTAAAGTTTCTGAAAAGATAATATGGTATTGGAATTAAATTGGGGAATGGTTGCATTCAAGGAGACTACCTTTATCCCTCTACTATCTTTTGGACAGCATGATTTTTAAAAATAATAGCATTAATTCATAAATAAAACAGTAAAATTATTTTTAACTGAATTATTAGAGGTGACAATATTTTACTAATTTTCATGGAAAAGCAACAACTTCGCTATTTGGTTCCTAAACTCTCTGTTAGCTATTTATCTGCTGGCATTTGTTTCACATTTCTAAAATTGTATTGTACAGCTCTCTGTTGATTTGCCTCTTAAAGGCTAAATCACCTGCTTTGTTACATTAGGATTATTTTTATTGTTACAGTCTCACCTGCTACCACCAGTTTATTTTCTAATTACACTGAATTTCTTTGTATTTTTTTTCCTGTAAAGAAGAAACTCACTCAGACAGAACTATCCTTCTCTGCCTCTCTCTCTCTCTGCCTCTCTGTCTCTCAATTATAAAAATATTTTTTTTTTATAAAATTTCTCCAGTGATTGGATTTCTGGTCTTGACCTCTTCTGCCTTTGGGAGTTTGACTTAATTCCTTAATTCTCATTGCAGCGGTGTTTGGGGCTAGAATCAGAGGGGGAGTTGAACATTTCTCTTGAGTACCCCCTGTTGGATGACCTCCATGATTTTCTCTGAAGTTGACTTATAGGAAGACTTCGGTAAGTGATCAGAGAATTGTAGTTTGAGAGAGGGGCCTTTGTAAATGCCTCATGTTGGCATTGAGAAGTTCAAGAAGGCCCCTTCCTCAAAGCCTGAGGTGAGAGACAGACAAGGGGAGGCCTGGTCTTCACAACAGAGAGAGCCTTTCAAGACCCAGCAAACCATGAGGAGCCCACCGTGACTTTTATGAGGAATTTGAAACACTTATTAACAGTCACTGAGAGGGACCCAGTTCATGGAAGGTGAGACAGCAGCTTTCTAATATCCCTGAGAAGAGTTCCTTTGACTGGGGATGAAAGCCCAACAAATTGCTCTACCAAGGTTGCTGTAGATAATTATCAAAATGATTTGATTAGCTTTCCAATTAGGGCCTCTGCCTCTCAGAGACATTTTCTTTTTCTTTTTTTTTTTTTTGTCCCCTAAAGTGCTGAGTTGAGCCTCCATTTCCAGGCCCAGCTTAGCTTCAGGAAAGGCCTCTCGCTCTGCAGCCAGACTGTCTCCTCCACTCTGAGGAGGGCAGTAGAGCCTCACAAATCATTCTCCCTCTTGGCTCTTTGTTCCCTTTTCATTATTCATGCTGGCTTCTCCTTCTCTCTCTCTCGGAAAATCTCAGTTCTACATAATTCTATCAGCCTCTCTCTGGGGAATAATATTAGCCAGGGGAAGGCCGATGTATCTGTAACTAGTCGTGCTTGTGTGGAAAACCCTTGTGTGGAAAAGTCTAGAGTCACGACTATAGATTGTGAGTGTAGGAAGCTCACTGGGAGATCAGCATCTAACCTGGCAGGGGTCAGAATCTGAAAACCGCACAAGAGACTGAACCTATACAAGGTCTCTGTTAACTCTTAATAGTGTTGGAACCAGAAATCTCATCTCCCAATGACGGAATGGCTGCTGTGTGATTTTATTCTTTGCTAGGCGTGGCCACCCACAATGTGTACCAATAAAAAGTCATTGCAAAGCATGAAATTCAAAGTCTCCTTGCTTTAAAAAAATTCTACATCTGAATCTGTATCTGCATCTATATTTAAATCTATATCTGTATATGCTTATATTTAGATATGGATATATATGCAGGCAGAGTCGTCAGCTCTACTTCATTTCTCTTTGTACCAAAGTGTCAGGAGAATTTTTTTAAAAAAATTGCTTGATCACAGGTCTTATTAATTTTTATTAAAATGTGATATTATAGATCATATTAGGTTCATGTCTAACTTATTTCTCTTTGTACCAAAATAAAAGTAGAATTTTTAAAAAAGTACTTTAACACACATCTTATTTATTTCTTATTAAAATATGATATTATATATCATGTTACTTTGTGTAGAAGATTTTTTTTTTAAAAAAATGATAAAATTGGAGCTGAAGAGATGGTTCAGCAGGTAAGATGCTTCATTTGCATGCAGTTACCTGGGTTCCATCCCTGGCACCCCATATGGTCCCCAGAGTCCTGCCAGCAGTAAGCCCTAAACACTGCTAGGTGTGGTTCAAATTCCTCCCTTTCAAAAAAATAATGTCGATTTGGAAAAATACAATATAAGCAAAAAGCATCAAACAAGTTAAAATAATAACAGATCTGTCTTCATAGGAAAAGTGGTTACAAATAATTGGCAGGACAGTTGTATAACTTATTTCCAGGTTAGTTATGATTACTTGACAGGTTTAGAAGAGTTTTGAGTTTTGGTGGAAAACTATTACTGTGGCAGAAGTAGGAATTTGGCATGGTCATTGGAAGATTGTGTATTTGGAGCGAGTCTAGGGAATATTCCAGGTAGAATATTTCCTTTATATACTCAGGCTCTACTGGAGCAAGTTCTGGAAGGAGGGAGACATTGTAGGCAGATAACACTGCATTAGATCTAATCTGAGCAACAGCAGAGTTTTAGGGGGTCGGGGGGAGGGTCTGGGATAAATGCATGGGACACCAAAGCAGATAATAATGATAATAACAACATCATTGTTACTAGCAACAGTCATTCATTGATACATATTTAATTTTTCTGGGCATGTTGCCTACTTTCTAGGGCTAGAAATTGGTAATAAACCTGACAGTTAGCTCTTAATTAACACTGGCTTACTGGTGTTCAAACTTGAGGTTTCAAACTCTGAATGTTAAGTGGACCTAGGAAGAGAACGATGCAAAGATTTTTTTTTTTAAGTTCCTGCACTCAGAAGCAACCCTATGGTTCTGATTTTAGGAATCTGTAGTGGGGTGTATGAGAGCTGGTTGGGATTCTTATTAGGTTCTTATTAGGGTTGTTTAAGCCTCCCAGATGGTGTTAAAATGCAACCAGGATTGAAAATTGAACAAGGAACAGTCCTCAGGTCACAACGTCTCCTTGTCTCTGGAAGTGCAGAGAAATTCATTAGCAAAGTGTGTGTTTGTGTGTGTGTGTGTGTGTGTGTGTGTGCGCACGCGCGCGCGTGTGTGACACACGTGATCACAGATGCAGAGAAACAAACCAAAAACACATGCTCAGAGGTTCCGTGTGCTTACTGATAGGAAATCAAATCTTTGAAAGGGTGGATAGTCCTGGAAAATGATGCTGAGGTTGCATTTCCTGTGCCATTGACAAAGCACTACCGTCCCCAATCCCCTCAATAATGAAGAGAACATCTATAGCTTGTTTCAGCCTCTCTGACATGCTGGGCTGTGGTTCCGAGAACACACTGGTGACATCCTCCAGGAAGAATTGGAGCTGGGGAAGAGAGGTGCATAGCTCTGATCCTGAAAGGCTGAGCTAGGGTTTTACTTGACATCAATCTGTATGAAAGAGAACAGAAGAGAAATAAGCGAAGCCAAGGGCATAGATCTGATCCACTTTCCAGGCTTGTGATGTGCATTTATGTTATTATATCCATGCTCCTGATCACATTCCCCAAAGGGCCTTTCGGTGTATTGAATGGCATTGCTCGCTAGTCTCTGTCATCAACCTCTTTGGGGTCACACAGATATGACTGGCAGAAATTCAGAATTCTCTTTTGGAAATGGATCGGAGACCTTTTTACTCTATTGGTGACTAGAGGGAACATAAGATGGGTGCTATGAAAGTTTGAAAAGTTCACATGTGAAGACAGACTTTGGGGCTCTCCCATAGTTCATGCATGTGGCACTCAAGGCAAGCTCAGGTAGATGCAATGCTCTATTCATAAATGCCCTGTCTCGGGTTCTGCACCCCATATTCTCCCTTCCTCTACAGTGCCTTCTCCTTCCTAATCTCTGGTTTTTCAGCACAATCTCTCTTGGTCCCACCAGGAACTGGCCCTGCAGTGATTTGGGGGAGAATCCAGTCTCCACTCCTGCTTTCAGTTCCTGTGAAATAGTGGTGGACAGGGTGGTGCTTCTATAATGGGTCTTTAGAAAAAAGCATGCATTGATTTCTCTGTGGATTTTTTTAAAGACTTTGGGACAGGACTGAGGGAATGGCTAATTACTATTTATGACTGTTTCATTCTCAGCTAATTGCTCAAACTGCTGCAGACACCAGGGTCTCCCCTGCCACTTGCACCAAATGTGCAAACAGTAATAAAATGGTCAATGGGGGCTGAGTCTTTGCACAAGTTTCAAAAATGACGTTTGGGTATATGGGCTTGAATGTACACATGTGCAAACACACATGTCCTCTCTCTCTCTCTCTCTCTCTCACACACACACACACACACATACACATCCATCATTTTACAAATAGTAAAAAAAAGAGCCCAGAGGTCATTGTTGAAAAACAACTCCATGCCTAACAAGTCACAGATGTATTTTAGGGCCAAGTTGTCAAGGACTCATTAACCAAGCTGGAATGCAGGACTCTGAGAAATGCAACAACCTTGTGGGCTTTTATATATATATATATATATATATATATATATATATTTTTTTTCCTCCTCCCTTGAATTAATCCAATGAGAAGGGACAATGAATGGCATGGAAAAGTGAGCTGGATTCATCAGAGTTTGATTAAAGGAAAAAAAGGAAAAGTGCAGAAAGACTGCAAGGAGGCTTGCCCCATGCTAGCTATCCTCTGCCTTGCTCATAATTGATTTTCCGACTTGTTGTGAAGTCCAGGCCGCTGTGGTTTATACGAGCTGTGTTCAGGGAGGGGATGGAGACTCAGCTGCACACATCTGGTCAGCAGCTTGCTGTCTGGCCAGTGAAAAATGTACCCAGTAGTTCCCTTAAACTCTGGGCACCTCCCTCCCTCCACAAGGCTGGGATAAATGACGAGGGTACACATTTCCAGGAGTGGTTTAGGGTAGCCAGGCTGTGTTCGCTAAGCATGGGTTGCTTCTTCACCACTGTGCATCTCACTGCCCAGAGTTGCTTTTGTTGTCACTGCTGGATGCTCAGAAGAGCCTCACTCTCGCTTTTATTTCTTTTTGGAGGGGCTGAGGGGTGTTTATTAATTAGGCTGTCTAGGAAAATCTTGCTAACTTCCAACCATGTTTAAGTCTGTGAAAAATGTTGCTTGTTTATTGATGAGAAAGGCACATCTAGACTAAGGCATAGGGTGTGTTAACAAGCTCGAGTGTTCCTCCTGCCTTCCCTGGAGTAAGCTTGGTTTCATTTCAATAATGCAGTCCTGGGGGAGATATGTAGGAGGTGCCTTTTAGGGCAAAGAGGACAGTGAGCTGGTCCTAGAGGAATGAGAAGTGTTAATGCTGGTGAGTTTATCTGAGAAGGTCCTGCCCAGATCACCAAATCAAGGAATCATTGGAGACTGGAGATTGGTTCTGGACTTGGATATTGGATCCTAAGCTCTCGGCTCCCATCTTAAGGGGTGCCATACCACACAGATGTCCACTTGCCCCTTTTATTTATTTTTTTAGGGCTAGATGAAGGACTTAAGAAGCAACTTAAAGTGGTTATTGGTATAAACACAGGCCAGGTTCTTGCTGTGAGGGTAACATCCAATTCCACCTTGGGCAGTGCTGAAACAGAGGAGACATTCTGCCCTCTTGGAAGTGATTAAATTTCTCTCCATCCACAAGACAGAATTTCAGTGTAAGAGAAAAAAAACAGTTTACTTAGAACATAAAGTAATATGATATTTTTTGCACCTGAGTGTGACGGATTAAATCCATACCCACTAAACACATTTGTTTAGAATATTCATGGCAACAAGGAAATGAATACAGACATGGCTTGGGATCACAGATTAAGGGATGTAATGCTTCCTGGCTGTTGGTCAGGCTCCTGATAATGATTATTGCCCTTCCTTTGATTCTCATGGCAATGTTTGGTGTTCTGTGAAAAGTAAATGGATTACAAAGGAAGCCGAGTGCCTAAAAATTTCAGATCGGTTGTTGGGTAAGGCCAATGAGTGAACAGGACTTTTATATTGGATGCCATAAGTGTATTCATAAAGATTTATGAGTTAAACTTTTTTAAAACAAAGTTTAATGATGTACCATTGGATTCTGATATTGATAGTTTTCAGTAATACATCATACCTTTGTATGTGCCCTTTTTTATTTCCAATAGCCCTCTGATTTGGAAATATTTATATATGTTAAAAATCTCTGCCTTTGACTTTGGAATTGGATTCTACTCTTGTGTTAAATTATTGCCTTAGATCTATATGAAACTTATAAATATATGGTGACATGCTTTTTTTTTCTTCTTCAAGTTTCTACTACTAGGGCTTCTCTAAATTTTATACTCTGGATGGCTTAAACCATAGTCCTGAGTTCTGGCGTTAAAGCCCAAGTTTAAGGTGTCAGTGAAGATTCTAAAACCTCTAAGGATCTGGTCCCGGCAACTCTTCTCAGTGCTGGTAATTCCCCATTTGTGGCAACATCATCCCATTTCCTTCATCTCATTAGCCCTTTATCTTTAGACCCAGATTTCTCCTTCCCAAGTATACTGCTCAAAGTGGATTAGACACCCTACTCTAGTATGACCTCATCTTATTGAATTACCTCTTCAATAACCCTATTTCCAAATAGGCTCCAATTTGGAGATACTGGGGACTAGAATTTCAGCATGTAAATATGGGGGTGGACATAATTCTGTCCTAACAGTAAGTATTATTTCTTCTACGAACTAAGGCCACCTTTTGATCTTCTGGAGTATTCTTCTTTGAAATGGCCTAGCATTGTTCAGAAACTATCTACACACAATAGGTCCAAGTTACACACCACTTTCTTTATAAAAAAATGACTAGCATTTTCTTTCTTTTTGGGGGCCCTAAGTCTTGGTGCTTTATGGCTTCATGACAAATCAAGGATGAAATCTGGGCCTTGAACATGCAAGTCTTGACTTCTAAGCTGCTGTGTGAAATTCTCAGGTCCTTTTAGTAGCATCACTAACAGGCTGTTTTGTGATGCTTTTGTTTGTTTTGAGGCCACACCCAGTGACTCTCAGGGGTTACTCCTGGCTCTGCGCTCAGAAATTGGTCCTGGATTGGGGGACCATCTGGGGCACCAGGGGATTGAACTGTGATCCATCCTAGGTCAGCAGCATGCAAATGCCCTACCGCTGCGCCATCGCTCAGGTCCCTTGCGATGCTTTTTTAAGAAAAGGTCTACATGGGGACCAGGCGGTGGCGCTGGAGATAAGGTGCCTGCACTAACCTAGGACGGACCGTGGTTCGATCTTGTTCCCCGTGCCTGCCAGGAGCGACTTCTGAGCGAATAGCCAGGAGTAGCCCCTGAGTGTCACCGGGTGTGCCCCCCCCCCCAAAAAAAAAAAAAAAAGGAAAGGTCCACAGTGTTTTCCATAAAGTCTGGATTAGACAACATTACCACCTGCTGTGGGAATTCTCTCTACATCCCCACCAGCACATCATGTTTTTTGTGATGTGTGCTAGTTTCTGTGGCGTGAGATGGTACTTCATAGTTGTTTTGATTTGCATTTCCCTGATGATTAGTGATGTGGAGCATTTTTCGTATGTCTTTTGGTCATTTGTATTTCTTCTTTGAGGAAGCATCTGTTCATTTATTCTCCCCATTTTTGATGGGTTTAGATTTTTTTCTAGCTAAGTTCTGTAAGTACCTTGCATATTTTTGATATTAGTCTCTTATCTGACAGGTATTTAGATGAATAGTTTCTTCCATTCTGTGGGTGAAAATTGAGCTCCCATATGATCCAGCTATACCTCTCCTAGGGATATAACATTGCAACACAAAAATACATTTCAAAAATTCCTTCCTCAAACCTATATTCATTGCAGCACTATTTACAAACCAGACTCTGGGAAAAACCAAATTGGCCTCAAGAGATGAATGGCTAAAGAACCTGTGGTACATGGAATATTATGCAGCCATCAGGAGAGGTAAAGTCATGAAAGGAGAGAGAGTAAAAGGTGACCTTTCCAAGGAACACCAATCCGATATCATGGAGAGTAGTTTTTTAACAGATTTATAAATTCTTTCCTTTTGGGAAAATGAATAAGGTCACTGTGTACATGCTCACTTCTTGCACTACCTCTTGTATTTTATCAATAAAATTGTATTGTGAACTAATTCAAGTGGAATTCCTTCTATGAGTCTTGATACTACTTTGGACAATTGAAATATTTGGTGAGTGCTTAGGTGGGTACTTCAAAGCTTGTTGTCTAATAAGCCATGTTATTGGTTCATTGATACACTAGAATTAAGAATAATATAATTATGCCTATTGAGCATACATCATCAGAATTGTAATCAAGAGGCAATTTTATTTGTTCTTAATTGTATAGTTAAAATTTATTTAAGGTAATATGGGCAGATGACTAGTTAGCTCTTTTTCTTAAATAGAAACTTGGGGGAAAACATTGCAATTTCTCTATTAAATAGACAGATATATGGACAAGAAGGTGACTAAATACCATATTGCATAAAAGGTGGAATGAGACTGTGCCTAATATTCATATATGCTTCACTTAATCCAAAGTATAATTTAGGTCAAGTAGTAGAATAGCTGGTTGGGTGATTGCCTTGCATGAGGACATCCAGCTTGATTCCTGGCATCCCCTATGATCCCCTAAAGTTGGTCAGGAGTGATCCTGAGTGCAGAATCAAGTGTGACTCCTGAGTACCATTGGTTGTGGCCCCAAAGCAAAAAAAAAAAAAACTAAATAAAAACGATACTTTTCACTTTGTTCAATCTACAGTTAATGGAAACATGTTCTGAGCAAAGGTGTTACAATAGATTTCTACCTCTGATATCTCTTCCATTCCTTTCCCTTGTGAACAGCCTTTACTGTTTCCTTTGGCATCAAATCTGGGAAGCAAATCTAGGAAAAGGACATGATGACTGTCTTTACTCTGGATCTTACAGGTAGTTACAACTAATACCTACAATTGCAGGGAGATATCTCAATGATCAGAGGGACACCTGAAATCAATCCCAGCACCAAGCCTCTTGTTCTGGAATTTTCTGGCGGGAGATAGCACTGCCTGCTTGAGAGCACTAAACCATGCAAATTAATTTACTGAATATCCCAGGAAGAGGCTTGGCCCCTTCCCTGCACTATGTAGGAGACACCTCATCATCAAAACATGATTTGAACCTTAAATGTATATCTTGGGGTATTCATATTGGTTGTAGGCGATGGCCATTGTTGGAGGTCTTGCAAATTAAAGGTGTTGAGACTTTTCTGGAGTTTTTAAAAAATTATTTTAGAAGCAAAGACTTTCTAATGTCAGTTTTCTAAGTGATCCTATAGAAGCAATAATAGTCAGGTTTGTTTCTGTTTTTTTTACTGAGATATTTCTATTCATTTCCCTTCCTTTTCTAATCCAATGCTGTCATCTCAATTCTCTTCCATAGACTAGCATCAGATACTGTCATTGGCCCAAAAGTAACCTCATATTGAAGGATCCTTGAGTGTCCTTTCCTTGATCTCCTGTGCACACAAGTACTGGGTCAAGAAAGCCCCACTCCTCTTCCTTGGATGTGATGTGTACATGAACAACTTAACAAGGCTACCATTTTTTTATTGCAAGGATCATCTTTCCAAATCTGTTCTCTATGGCATCTGATTTATGATATGTGCAGTTTTTATGCACACTATCTCTAATACAATAGAACACATAAAGATTCCCATAATAATTACTAGTAGGCATTTATAAATGATGTTTTTATTAAAGTCCAATGATTGAGAAAGTTGCTTGGATTTGACACAACACCAATCTCACTACCAGAGTTAAATTTCCTCCACCACTGGCTCAGATTTTCTCCCACTCTCCATCCTGCCTCCATCACAGATATATTTTATTTATTTATTTATTTATTTTAATTATTTATTTATTTGCCATTTGTAGGAGGCAGGAGCTAGGATCCAGAATCCAAGTGTGAAGACTCTGAGTCCTGTTATATGTAGACCCAGCTCTTCCCTCCTCCCTGCCCCTTCCTGACCACTTCTTCCTTTCTTTTTTCACAATATCTTCATTTATGCACCATGATTACACGCATGTTTGCAGTTGGGTTTCAGTTAAAAAAAGAACACCTCCCCCTTCACAAGTGCAACTTTCCCACCACCAATGCCTCCCATCTTCCTCCTCCGCTACCCTCTGCCTGTCTTGAAGACAGGCATTCTATTTCTCTCACTCATTACCATGGTCATGCCAGTTGTTAGTGTAGTTATTTCTCTAACTTCACTCACCACTCTTTGTGGTAAGCTTTGTATCATGGGCCAGTCTTTCCAGCCCTCATCTCTATTTTCTCTAGCTATTATGATAATACTACACAGACACATTTTTTAAGTTTGATTGTAGTTTGGATGCTCCTAATTTTTAATTCAAAATCTAAGTATGTTATCATTTTTATTCTCAGTCATTATCTTAAAAGTGAATCTTAACATGTGAAAAACTCAAGGTTCAGAAAGAAAACAGCTTATACATGTACTTGGGGGGCAACTATGAGAACACAGATCTGTAATTAGAAATAGTGTGTCTTGGTTATATGCAGCAATGAATAGTTTTTTCATGATCAAACAGTCCTGAAGGAGGTAGTAAATCTGAAGAAAATGTTAGAATAGGGGCATGAAGACTAAATGATTAAAAAAATAAAGAACACTTTTCCGAACTTTTTCATTGTTTTCATTGCTTGCCAGTCATATAAATAAGGAATTCTGTAAGATGTTTATATTTTTTTCCAAAGAGAACCTAGCAGAAATGACTAAAGCAAATACACTGAAAGTTCTCTCTTTTACTATTCCCATTGTCTTTGCTCAGCTCACACAGTCTGTGAGGGGAAAACCACAATGATTACATATAATGTGCTTTACTGAAATGCCTTTATCCTGAGAAAACAAATTAATGTCTTATTCCAATTTAGTTTTTCGTTTTTAATTATCAGCCTAAAAGGTACTTTAAAATCAGAGCTAATGAAGATGTTGAGAATTAAAAATCCACAGAAATTGGCCTATTCAAAAAATGAAAGAGCTAAGCAAACACAAATAAACCATAAACATGAACTCTTTCTCCTCCTGCCCCTCCTAACCTAAGCCCCTCTGATTTCTCTGGTTTATTTTAAGCTCATGCTGAACAAAACCCTTGCTGTTTCTTAACAAGTGAGAATGACTTGCCCAGACACACAATAAAACATTTGTGACAAGAAAGCATACACACCCTTAATCCACATCTTGCCCAGCACAAGGAATTCTCTGGCTGCCTGATACAACAAAGGGCCTTCTGTCCTGAGATCTCAGCAGGCTGAAAGCCAATTGTCTTAAATATGATTACTCCTTGAACCCTGTTCCCCTCTTGGAAGGATGAGAGTGCCACCCAGAATACCAGAACCCTCTAGACTTCACTATTATTTTAAATCAAGTTTTCAATGTGCCTTATATTTTTTTTTTACATTTTAAGTATATCCATATCCTTGCTTTGCATCTCTCTAAGTTATCAAGATTATTATTTTTTCTTAGCCTTTCACCTTCTAGCCCCTTTACCTATAAGGATTGCTTTTCTAGCAAGTCAGACCATACCTTTGGGCAAAGCTGAAGTCTAGAATCTAATTAGCCACCCAATGATTTCATTGATGGTGTCTTAAAAATTAAAGTGTCCATAGGAAAGAAAATACCAAGGCATTAATAAGAAGAAGAATGTTACAGAGAGACAAAAAGGGAAAAAACAAGTGAAGAAGCATCACTTAAAGACTTTCCTAGAAAAGAAAAGATTAAGATGGCTTTCTAATTCCTTGGTACAAAGTTCCTCCCAAATCTAAATTTACTATAAATTATTCTTCAACCTGTCATTCAAAAAAAAAAAAACAATAGTGTTTCTCATTATTGATTGGTTATTTAAAAAAAAACTATAAAGGATAAAGTTGAAACTTCATAGTTTGAGAGCAGATACCTGGTAAGTATACAGGGCAATATTTCCTTATTTTTTTCTTTTTTTCTCGATTTCTTTCCCTTCTCTCTTTTTTCTCCATCTTTCTGTTTCACTTTCTCCCCCTTACACCCACACAGATGACTGTGTACACACACTAAAGTACAGAATTTGGTGAATGATGGGTTTGTCCAAAAAGAAATATGGCATTTTTTAATGTTAACAAGTACTAATTAAGTAAATGAATGGAAATTTTATATGACTATGTCATCATCTATTTAGCATTAGTTTCCAATAGCTGATCTTTTGAATATCAATTTTCTTTTGTGTTCTAAATACATGGAAGTGGAATCTCTGTAACTACATTTCTAATCCTCGTGGCAAACAACTGAAAGTGAAATTTCAAGTCAAGGCAATGTACATTTCAAAATATTGTCATGTTCATTGTGATCAGAAAATTATTTCTCCTTCATACCTATCTCTTCAGGAAAGTACCCCAACCTTGTGGTTTTTTTTTTTTATAAAATCTCCTTTGAATAAAGGACTCTGTTCTGACATGCTGTTGTTAACCTTAACTTCATTCAAACCACTATGCATAGATTACAAATAAAAGAATGCTTTCATAAGCTTATGCTAGAATATGTTTATGTATTCGCCATGTAGTCCTATATCTATTTCCATGGTTCTATGATTAGTTCAAAGATATCTTCAGTGGGATGTCAATACCTTATCTGTTGTGAACCCTACTCACTTGTGAAATAATGTATGGACTGCTAATGAAGAAAATCTTGGGCATCTCATTTAATTTCAATATTTCTGCATCCTCCTTCGAAATGTTTATCTTCAAAGAAACTAGACATTGTTATCTCCACACAGAGTTATTATTCTTTGGTGGGGGATGAGTGAAATCATCTTGATATTTGCAAGAGAGACCTTAAAATTATATTTTGTTAAGTTATTTAGCTTTAGGGGAGTTATGGCCATTCCTAAATTAGATTTTTCTTGTTCAGAGATTTTTTTTCTGCCAGACACTGTGTTTTGTCATACAATAATCATCATTGATTTCTTAATTGTGCTCTTGATTCCTTCTTAGCAAAATAGGGCAGCAAATTTGATTGGAATCATTATAGCTAGATTGCCCCTATGTTTATTGTCAATACAAGCCATGTCTCTTTCTTTCCAGTTTACAGACCAAGGGTAAAGAAGTCAACCTTCTAGAATTGTCATTCACTGCTCCTCTCCTATGTGCATACATACACTTAACACACACAATAATATGGCTATATGAAAAATAGACAGTCTTATAGGTTTTCCTGGTTCAAATAGTTATTTAGTTTCAGAGTATAAAAAAAACAACTGTTAGTAGATGAAACTTTGAGCTGTTATTTTTCCTATCTGAAACAGATGCTAAAACACTGTTCATATTTATATCCTTTGGTCAAAAAAAATTCAAGGAATATGAAGGTAGGGTTTGACACTCACTGTTGTGGGTGTTTTGAGTCAATCCTCAGTACCTCATTGCTGTATTCAAAAAACTCATTTACCAAGCTAATTAAACATTTGCATAGCACTTTGCAATTATCCTTGAATTGAGACACTGGATATGAAAATGTTGCATGACCTTATATTAAGTGGGATAAGATCATAACTTTTTCTTTGATTTTTGGGGCCACACTCAGCAATGCTCATGGCTACTTCAATTACTTCCGGTGGTACTGGGAAACAAGGCAGAGATAGACATCAAGCCAAAACTCTCTCATGTTAAAAATATGATCCAGTCCTTTGAGTCAGCTGAGCAGCACTACCTTTTACACCATTTAGTACATTGTTATATTATGCATGAGAAGACATATACTCATACAAAGATAATCATTTGACTCTCAACTCAAAACCCTTGGTTTAATTTTTACTCCAGAATGAAGCTAGAATTTCGCATCTTAATCTCTGTGCACTGATCTGAAACTAAGATTTTCAAGATTTCATTGAACTTGCTTTTTCAGGGAAATAGGCTTGTCCTGGGGATGTTGGGCTAAAACTTTAGTTATGAATTTAATTTAGCTCTTATTTATTTTATTACTTTATACGATGACACACACAGGTACACAAGAGTTAGCAAAGGAACTTATGTGGAATCATTAATTCTGTGGGTAGTAAAGGTGTTCTAGGTCATTGAAAAAAGCAGTTCTAAGACCTGGACTTGTTTAGGGGTACACTGGGATGAATAGGACAATCTATTTCTACCCACATCTTATAGCATCATCCAGAAAGGGAATTCCAGAAGATGGTCCTTCTGGAAGAAAGAAGAACTAAATAATGTAAAGGGGGAAGGTAATTGACGTCTGGGGGAAGTTAGAGATATAGATATCAACTCAATAACCAGAAAAGCCAGTCACTTAAACGTCTGTAGTAGCCACAACATTTACCTCAACTTTATCTAGAGTTTCATGACCTTCTTTTCATTTCATGTCTCCTGCTTATGACTCTGACAGATCACATAGAAAAAATTTTCTATCAAATACTCTCCACACCTAGTTCAATTAACATATTACAACCCTCCCACAGGAAGTGATGATGTCTTAAGACTCACTTTCCATCTTCTTCAAAATTGTCTCTTTGTGCTATTACCCAAACTATTGGAAGTTCATTCCTCCATGCAGAGTTTCCTTTTCCTTTTAATTTTTTGTTAAAATTTCTAAGTCTACTCTCCATTGTTATGTTTTTAATTTGATTGAGAAGTAATTGTCATGTGAAGACTTAGAGAAAGTCAAATAATCCCAGAAGAGCATTTCATGTCTTCCCACTCAACAGTTATCATTTCCTTTTAAAATTAAATATTATGTATTGCGTATTATGACTCATGTTTACAATACTATTAAACATTAGTTTTCTTATTTACAATCTGCAGTTTGGTCATCATACAGTAAACACTGTCAAAATATCTGACATCAATTATAAGACAATTTGGGTGTATTACATATGGTGAATGGACATAAATTTTCTAGAAGCATGGTGCCACCACTGCTGCATGCTCATACTTGAAAGATCATTTATCTTATTAGACAAAAATCTTTTAAAGAGTTAATAGCCAGAAGAAAATAATCAGAATTTCAATTACAGAGCTACATAGAGAAATAGAGAAACATGTCAATAAAACTGGCAATGTGAATTGGCTTGGAAGAGGTTTGC